>ML781224.1:651585-667242 GCA_009831015.1 Picea engelmannii | reverse complement strand
TCCCTTAGCTTGTTTTGGTTGTTTTTTGGTCTCTTTCTGGCCCTTATGGGTTTATGTCTGCTTTAACCCTTCATTTTTCTGAGTCGGTTTATTTTGGCCCGTCCTTGGTTTCTTGAGCACTGGGATTTGTGGAGGCTATGTTTTCGCGTGTCTTGCTTCTCCTTCTGCGGGTCCTTCTAGTACTTAATAGGGAATGGATGGGATCCTCCATTCATCAGGCCATTTACTAATGACCATGCCTATATCACCTTCTTTAATGCAGTAGCGCATTGATATCCACTGTCTATCTGGATCCTACCTTGGTTGTATCCACATGGTTTGACGTGTAGCCAAGAAGTTAGTGATGTCCCCATATCGTGCGATAGCTTCTAGTGTTATTCGCCATGACCGGCTAATAGATTCCTCCATGTCCCACAGGTATGCTTCAAATATGATTCTATTGTCCCTCTTCTATCTGGCTTGTGGCCTAAATCTCAGTACTAGATATCTCACTCCTGCTGGCTGTAGCCTAGTAGCAAAAACTACATACTCTAGTTCTCGCCATCCCATGAAGGCTATGAGGGTGAGAAGCCATGAGTAATGGAATTTTGTGTCAAGTTCTTGTGCATCCTTGCAGTCCACTTGGAACAAGTTTAACAGATAAGGTGCCCAACTCATGAAGGTGCCTTCTGCAAATTGAGTTGCAACTATGATGACTCCTACCAGTACTTCGTCTTTGCGGCATTTTGTAACAAATTATAGGATAAGATATTTGTGCCCAATTGTGTTTATGCATTGTTGATCCATTTGATTATAATGCCTCTTGTCCCCCTAGCGATACCATATTTCTTCTTCATTTCCTCGGCTAACGCTTTCTCCTTGGATTTATCATCCAAAGTCAACGTAGGATCCATACCCCGGTTGGGTAGTCCTATTATATGTGCAATAAGATCAACTGTTATGGGGACAGGTCTATCCAACCATATATTCCCTCCATGTGTAACTGCTAATAGTTTCTTAATGCATGTTGTTTCATACTGGCCTCTGCCAAAGTGCAGAAGTTCCAGCAACCCTAAGATGTCGGTTCAGTCCAGTCCAACTGCCCACTGATTCAGTTGGTTGATTGTTTCTCCAAGTTGGTTGACCACTATGTTCTACATAAAAACCCTTGGCATAAGTTTCGAGTACTTGGTGTCATCTGAGACATCATGGTCGAAATACTTGATCTTCCTAACGTGACCCAGTAGTTGCGGCTCTACCTGTAATCCCTTTGGTATGCATGGTAGCATAATTTATGTTGTAGGTTTCTTGCGAGGTGAGCTCGGTATCGAAAATTTGTCTTCTTGTTGTGGTGGTTGGTACAAAGTTCCAGCAATTCCTAGTTGTTGCCCTGTAAGCCATTATGCCCAAGCTGAGGTAGTTCCTGTGGTCTCTTTTGTTGGTTGACCAAGGCTGGGTACCTGTGACTCATCTGGTTGCCTTTCTGATCCTTGATTTTGTGTCATGTTGTTACCTTCCATGGCTGGTTCAGTGCATTTTTGGTTTCACTTCCTGTTGGGGTTCCTCTTCCTTGTTATGAGGTTCCTCAACTCTGCTTGCATGTCCTCTTTTAGTTCCTCTGGTTTTGGCTGTTGAATCTCCTTCAGTATTGGTGTAGATTTCATTAGCGGTATCTCTGGGGATGGGATCTCATCGATATCGATGATCTTCGGTTACTGCTTCTCGTTTTCTTACAACGGTCCTCGTAACCTAGTATGAACTTTGGTCAATCTGGCCTGGTTCAGCAGACTTTGGTGGTGCCATAATGGTGAGTGTTGAACGTATTCTATCTCTAGAGGACTATAGTCTCGCTCTTTTCATTCAAGTTGTTATTGCTCTCTCTCTATTCTCCTTTAGTGAATAGATAAGTTGCTTTCGGGCTCGCATGTTTTATGGGCTTCTCATGAATCTTATCAAGGACACTTCCTCCATGATGCGATTAATGTAGCATAATTGTGGGTTTAATGCATTTGCGACAATTTCATACTTTCCATTACGCGTCTCTTATCATTTCCAGTTGGCATGTTTAATGTGACGTTCCATCAGTCCTTGTCGTGCCTTAAGCCCTCCTAGTGTTGTCCTATCATCTTACTTTTTCCAAATTTTTGTTTCCCGCTCATTTGTCTTAGGCATGTAACTGCTTCTCTTGCCTTTACTAAATTCATGTTTCGAGCATCTTGTGGCTCTTTTTTTTTCTTTTTTTTTTCTCTTCTACTACGCAGTGGGTGGTCAACTGTCCTTCTAGAGCTTTAGTCGGCTCTCGTTGATCATTCATCTAAGGTATGCGCCTCCTAAATATATTAACTGTACATCTCCACCATCTATTACATATTTGACCTTGTATGGTCCTAACCAATGCATTCTCAGCTTTCCTAGGTGCTGAAACGATTTGCTATCATAGAGAAATACTAAATCTCCTTCCGTGAAACTCTCCTTCTTAATATGTCAATCATGCCATGCTTTGTCTCTAGCCTTTTGCACTTGTTGATGGAATCCTGCCAGGATTCGGTCTTCTTCCATTTCTAACAGTTGGTTTAGTCTTTCCTGTATTGCGCCTCGTTCTGTCATTTGGGTGATAGCGGCTACACGTAAGCTGGGTACTAAAAATTCTAATGGCACTACCACTTCTTTGTCGTAGAGGAGTTTGAATGGTGTGTGCCCTGTCAACTTCTTACATGTCATCCTATACGCTCATAATACTATTGGTACTTTGAGGTCCCAATCATCTCTATTGATGTTACATATCTTTGTGAGTGCATTCTCTAGAATTTTTTTGAAGTCTTCTACTGTGCCATTCACATGTGGGTGATACGGTGTGCTTCTCTGGTGGTGAACATCAAATTCTTTGAGAATCATGCGGATGGTTCTATTTATGAAATGTGTTCCTTAGTCACTTATTAAAACTCTTAGGCACACAAACCTAGTAATTACTTGTTCAAATACAAAGTGTGCAGTGGTCTCTGCGCTGTAGTCTTTTACTGGTGTGGCTTCCACCCATCTTGTTAGGTATTACGTCGCAGTGATGATGTATATTTTCCTTGTTCCTTTAGCTGGTGGATTAATAGGTCCCACAAAGTCTATTTTCCATTTATCAAATGCCTGTAATGTCACTTGCGGTCGTAACAACATCTTGTCCCTTATGTTGGGTTTGCCCACCCTTTGACAAACATCACATCCCTGACAGTACTCTTTTGAGTCTTTATGAATCGTTGGCCACCACAATCCTATGTGGAGTACCTTCAACACAGTAGCTTTTCCTGCATAGTGTCCTCCTGCCAATCCCTCGTGTGCTTCTGCTAAAATTATTGGTCGTTCGTTCTCTAACACGTACCTTCGTAAAATGTTATATGTGCCCGTTTTATATATATGTCTTGCGATCACTTGATATTCAACTGCGCGAACTACCAGGTTCTTCTTCTGTGCGATGGTATAATATTGTGGCACAGTACCAGTACTCAAGTACTGGATGATCTCTACGAAGTGGTCATCAGCAATTTGTACTGAGAATAACTCTGCATCCAGAAAGTTGTCTTCCAAGCTCATGGGTTCTTCTCCATTTGTGACCTGTGATAGGTAGTCAAGTCCTGCATTTATTTTTCCTAGTTTGATGATTAATTCAAAGTCAAATTCCTAAAATAACAGTAACCATTGATAGATTCTCCCCCCCAACAATGGCTTGTTGACTAGGTATTTTAGGGTTGAGTGATCTGTAAACATCTTAAAATGTTTTCCCAATAGGTAGTGTCTGAACTTATGAACTGCGTAAACCATAGTTAGGCCTTCTCTTTCTGTTGTGTTATAGTTTTATTCTGAATCGGATATTTTTCTTCCTGTGAATGCTATCGGGTGATCCAAGTCTCCAGCTCCTAGTTGTTCTAAGATAGCTTCGAGTGCTATCGTTGATGCATCTACATGCACATGGAATGTCTCGCCCCAGTCTAGAAATACTAATATCGGTGCAGTGACCATCTTTTCCTTCAGGGTATCCAGACCGTCTTGACACTCGTCGTTCCATTGGTACTTTGTATCCTTCCTTATCATTTTTTCCATTGGTGCTGTGATATGCGCATATCCTTTGATAAATTTCTGATAGTATCCTTTCTATCCTAACGTCGCTCATAGTTGATGGACTGTTTTTGGCGATGGTAAGTTAACGATGACTGTGATCTTTGACGAATCGACCAATATCCCTTGTTTGCATACTATATGACCCAATAGTATCCCAAACAGTGTTCCAAATATACATTTATTTATGTTTAGGGATATTTGACACTATCTGCATCATTCTAGCATCAAGCCTAAGAATTCCACATGGTTTTTCAACAGATTATAGACTTTCCAGTCGTCCCGGTATACTTCAAGAAGTTGATGGATGAATTCTTTAAATGTTGTCATAACCACTCTGGAGAATATTGTTGGTTCATTCTTTAGTCCAAATGGCATGACCGTATATTGGTAAGATCCCCATTCCATCGTGAACGTGGTCTTGTATCTGTCCTCCTGTGCTATCATAATTTGATGGTATCCTGAGAATCCATCATTGAATGAGTAAGCTTTGTGTCCCCCCACATTCTATAGCACTTCTTCCATGAACAGTGTAGGGAATGGATCATGTAGGCATGCATCATTCAATTTCCTCAATTCGATGAATATCTTAATCCCTCTTCCTTGTTTCTTGTCCTATACGACCATCGGGCTTATCCATTATGATTCCTCGACTGGTTCAATTATGCCAACTTCAAGCATCTGGTCGATATCCTCTTTAACTTTTTGTTTATATATGGGGTTCAGTCTACATGGCCATTGTTGAATCGTTCTCGCTTCGGGTCTGAGACGTATTTTCATCTCTCCTAGTTCTCCTGCTATACCCTTCATACCTGTAAATTTTGTAGGAAATAAGTCGTTGTATTCGCGCAAAAACTTGGTAATGATTTCTACTATCACCTCATTCCATTAGTCTCCAATGATGGCCATTTTGGGATGTTCTGTTGTTCCAATGTTAACTTTATTTACCTTGATTGATTCGGAAATAAATTTGGATTCTATGGGTGGTCCCTTCACATGTCTTTTGTCTTCCACTTCTTCAATCTGAATGTCACGTGGATCATATTCATCTGGTGCTTCCTTCTGTACTTGGTAACATGACAATAGTTCCTTGACTATTTTCTTATTTCGCTGTTGTTCTTCGGTAATAAGTTCTATTTTTTGTTCTTCAATGAATATGATTCCTCTGATCCATTTCAGGGTTGCATCTATGTTGGGGTTCTCATGCTCGAATGAGAAAGTGATGGTAAAGTTCTATTGCAATGTAGCCCATGTTGTAGTTCTTTTGCTCAGTTTCTGATCTGTATACCAGTTCGTTGGTATGCCTTCTAAAGTGTGAATAAAGTGGTGAGGCCATTCCTCCGGTGGTGTCAATTTCCACAGCGTTTAGCACTCCTCCAAGTGTTTCACCGATGTCCCTAGTCCTTCATATCTTTTTTGTTTGTTGTTTTTCTATTTTGTGACAAACCTTATGCACAGTAACTACTTACTATTGGTACCAGTTTGTGATAGTCTCCTTGTATGCGCCCCACCATATCGCAAGTGTGGCCTTGAGTGCTAAATCCAGTGCTAGTAGCCTCTGGTTCTCTAGTACTTCATCTTCATATAGTGTCAAGAATGTTTCCAAATCATTTAGTCTATGGAAACTGGGTGGTTCTTTGATTTCTATGCCTATCCACCATACTGCACGGTTTATTCTTGCACATCTTCTCGTGGATACTTCATGTAGTCTCTGCTACCAGGTTTCTAACCCCGTGTCTAAATCTGTTGCGCATGAAGTAATACTGCGCCAACCGAGTACCCCATCTATGGTTGGGTTTACATAATCCTCCTTGTGCATAGTTGCTCTGTACAATTGGCCAATTTCATCTAATTCCAGGCAAGTGGGTTCTACGAACCTCTCCCCTTCTGATGGATCTAGTGGTGTTATGACCCTGTAATCTCTGGATTCAAATGTAATTTTCCTTGTCTTCAAATTAATTATGGTCTGGTTGTCAAACACCCAATCCATACCAAGTAGTGTCGGGTATGATGTTGTGCCATCTACTATTTCGATGACTTCAAAATCTGCTTTAGTGCGCACACCATCAAGATCTATTATTACTCCTTTCAGTATCCCTATTGGTAGGACCCTATGTTGGTTTTCTAGTTTTAGTTGGACATTTGAATATCCCAATGTTGGCTCTTCCATGCATTTCCAGGTTTTATTGGGTATCACATTCACTTCATATCCTAGGTCGAGTATGATATCTCCCATATTGAAATCCACAATTTTAGCATTCAATCTAAATTCCCTACTTGTTCTTCTTCTTGTGTGTAAATGATTAGCAATTTTCAGTTCTAGCTTTTTTTTTGTCTTGTTTCTACATTTCTCTAGGATGTTTTGCAATATTTTCACAGATGAAGGATCACTTAACATTTTGATGCATGACTACAAAAAGTCTGTGATAGTACTTACCTGTCCCTCGGGTGGCATTCCTTTGGTATGATCCAATGATGGTGACATTTCATATTCTGGGGATTCATGGGATGGTTGCGTAGTGGAAGTCGACCCTGTGTCCTTATGAAATTATTTTCTGGCTTCCTTAAAAATCTCCTTTTCTTTGGGCATGTCAAACGGATTCCTTGGTTCAGTGTTCTTATTTACCCACTAGTTTTGTGTGGGTTATTGTTGGACTGTGTCATTTCCTGTCTTCATTCCTCCACAGGTGACTATGTTGATGTTTCATCCATCCTCCCTTGCTTCGATTGAAATCCATTGAACATTCTGGTTTTTCTGATTCCTTTTTTCCTGCATCTTTACTAATAGTGTCGGGCATTCCTCTGTCTCATGATCTGATGCATGACAATACATACAGGTTGCTAGTAGCAGTGGGCATTCTCATGCATAATGTCCTGGTTGTTGGAAATTGTGACATGTGACTGGTCCTCTGCCACGTTTGAAGCCTCCTCTGGTTCGTCCTCCTCCTCAATAGCTTGCTTGGTACCCTCTTGGCACGTTATATGGTGGTGCTCGATTATACTGCGCAGTATTATATTGTGGTTGAGACGGGTTGTACTGTAGATGTGTGTTGTTGTATGGTTTATATGCAGTGTTGTACTTTTGTTGTGTAGTGTTGTATGGAGCTGGGGCTTGATTGAACTGTGGTGTTGCTTGCCCAGTCATCATTTTGGCCTCTACTCTATATGTGTTTGATGTTATTTCCTGCATCAGCTCCATAGTTCTGCAATGTTTTTCGTCGTGGCCTACTAACTTGCAAAAGGTGAAATAAGAATTCTTTGGAACTGTCTGGTACTTTTGCATCATGATGCAGTGATAAGGGTAGTGACCCGGTTTCTTGCATATTTTGCACCATAATCCTCCCTGTGGTAGTGGGTTTGGCATGCATGTTTCCATATACTACACGAATGTTGGACATTCGTTCTTGTGGTGTCCTTTCGTTGTGCATGTGGTGCACCAAATGGCTTCTGATTTGTCCTTGTTCTTGTTTTGATTCAACTGAAATGTTAAATTCTTCAAATACTCCTTCAATTCTTTGATAGTTGGGTCCACTTGATGGTATTGGTTCTCTTCTAGCTGCAAGGCTTCCTGTAGAGCCTCAGCCTACATCTAAAAATTTTGTTGTTGTAAGGGATATTTTAGGTGTGGGAGTAGTAAGTTGACAAATAGATGCCAGTGTTGCATCTCAGTCATAAGGTATTTTAACTTCCCCTTTAGTCGCTTAAATCTTTATTCAATCTCCCATATAGACTCTCCTAGTTTCTGTTTGATCTTGATCATTTCGTTCATGTACTGGTCCTCTGAGCTCGGCTTTTGGAACTCATTAATCAATATCTTCTTAATGTATGCCAGTGTCCTCGTCGTCCCAGGGGTACTGTTCATGTCTAGACTCATGTACCAATCTAGTGCGCGGTCTCTCAGTGTGATCGCCAGTTGCGCAATTTTGGTATCTTCATCAGTGATTTGTTTTGCCTCCCAGATATTTGCACAAATAAAAAAATGCTTCTCAGGGTCTCCTGTTGCTTCTCCTCGAAATTCTGGTAATCTGATCATGGGGTCATGTCCTGCCATTCTAAATACTAAATTGCTACCTCTGTCATGCAGTGTAGATACTTGACTAGTACTTCCTGAACTGGCTCCTCCATTTGTTTCTCCTATGGTAGATGTACTTCTTGTTATCAAACTTCCTTTGAACTTCGGTTTTCTAAACGGTGGTTTTCTCTCTGGTGTATTGGTCACACATGGGTTTATGGGTTCCACACTAACATTAATATGTAAAGGATGGCTATCTTGTCCTCTTATTATTGGGCCTCTTGTTTTCCTCTCATAAGTTGCGTGCAGGAATTCCTCAATCTGCTCCACAGCCTGGAGATCCTCTACCTCTTCTTCATCGCTTGTCAAGCCCTCCCTCATGGCTACAGCTCTTTTCTTGGTATTCACCTTATATTAGTAGGGTATTTCGTTATGCGTTGTTCCAGGTGACGCCAAGATCCACTTAAGCTGGTTGTCATCCATCAAGATCGGGTCCAAGAATTCCTCCTCCTTATTGCCTTTATCCTCACCTTCTACCATTTATCCTTCCTTTATCAGTGCTTCCCCCATGCACGCAGGGAAGTCTAGTTGTCTGCTTCCATGGTCATTACACCTTTGTTACATAGCATTATTTTAATAGAAGTATAAAGTGATCGAATGTACCTTCCGCTAGGTCTGCATAGAAATTCCTACTCTCCTGTGTTGTATGAATTCACTGTGTCAACTGCAAAATCTGTGATGAAGCCTGCCACAATATTGTCGAGCCAAAATTCGACAGAACTGGTGAATTTGTTGTTCACTTGTTGTAACTACTCAATTTGTATCGGGGTCCAAGCTAGCTATCGGATATGGTTCATCATACGGTTATCTTTCAAACTTAGTATCCACTCCTGCAGTAGGTGGGAAAAATCACAAAAAATACTTTGTGTAAATCCGTAAACACGTATTTATCCAGATATTTGCGAGGTGGGAGGCTAGGGTTTATATTATCCTTCTAGGAAAACTCTGGTTCTTTAGTTCTAAACCAGCCTTCGATTTCTGCTTTTGTGGGGTTCCACGGTCTCAACATTCCCTTCTAGTGGTTGAGAGGTCTTCTGGTTTCACTCATTCTTTTCTCATGCATTCTATCTCATCTACTCAGTCCTTTCTTGTTCCTCTTACAATGACAACATAACCATTTTTTGGTTAAGTTGGACGGATTCTCTCTCCTACCTGCATCGTAGACCTAGTTTTCATATCTTTAAGGGTACCAACAAAGACTAAAACTATCGGCCCTACTGGTAAACCAGAAGGCAACACAGTACACAGAGCGCATTGTGTAGTCTCACCTGAGATAGCTTTAAATGGGTGGTTGTAAGACTCAGGTGTTTACATCCTAGGATTGAGCATGAGATAGGGGCTATATATTCTGAACCATTAATTATGAGTTGTTTTATGAACTATTGTTGTCCTCTTTTATATTTTAACCTTCGTGGTATCTTTTCGTTATATTTCCACAGCAATTACCCAAGCAATATAATAACTCATTCATTCATTGCGTACAACATCTAACTACTAAACTTATGACAAATATATGCATGCATTCATCACATTACATAGGTATTACCATGGTTCACCCCTCCTAGGATACGTCCACAAAGATTTGGCTCTTGGCTCTCTTATTATGGTGGTTCTGCAATTCTCGCACTTCGTGCTTACAACTCTCCTCAGATGGGTAAGATCTCTGTGAGGCGAACTAGATCGCACCAGGATCCTCATCATGTGATCTAATCCTCGAGATCTACCTTTTCTATTCCTCTTAGCTCACTTGCTTTACATAAAATAGTACATCTAACAAAAAACATTACATAAAAATGATCTCAACTTTACAACAATAGTAAATCTCAACCTTAGCGAATCTCTCCAAACTCCAAACTCCTCTAAGATACCTTTGTATCTATATTTATATCTATCGGGCTCTTCAACCATTTACACAAAAACCTTACAAAAACGATAACCCTACTGTTGTTAGGTCTTCCTTCTCTGCATGCATTTGTTGCTTCCTTCTAGTTGTCACCTCCTTCTTGGATGCGCATGTGATGTGCTTCTTGCTAGTTGTCGCTTTCCTCCTACATGCTTTCTTTCCCACGATTTCTCTTCCAGATGTCATTCTTCTTTTTGCATGTTTTCTTTCCCACTTCGGCCTACTACCAACAGTGCTCAACCCCAAGCTGGGTTGCGCCACCCAATATTTCCTCTTCTGACACAACTTATAATAACAGAAACAATTCGCAATGCTATCCTCTTTCAGAAAATTCTTGGATCCTTCCTTGCGACCTCTAGAGGAAAATTGAATACATCCAAATGCAGGATCTATAGGTGGCATGTCCCAGGCCACATCAAAGAGAAAATTGCCAAAATTTTCGGCTTTCCCATCATCACTACCTGGAACTACTTCAAATATTTAGGAATGCCAATTTTCCTAAGCACTTACATTTCCACAGCCTGGTAGGAAGTTATTGACAAAATGTTTGCAAGAATACAAAGTTGGGGAGGTCGTTGGTTGAATCATGCTGGGAAATCAGTACTTCTCAAATCGATACTTTCTTCCCTCTCTATTTTTCAGTGTTCAGGTATGCTAGCCCCCAAAGGAACTATGGAAAAAATCTCTAGAGCACTTCAAAGTTTCCTTTGGGCTGGAGGGAAAACGAACACCAAAAATTTCCACCTTCTGAATTGGAAACAAGTATGTCAACCCCTCATCAAAGGTGGACTTTCTATCAAGGACCCAATTCTAATGAACACTTCTATGGGAGAAAAAATTGTTTGGCGTCTAATCATAGGAAATGTAGAGTGGTGGAAAACAACTCTTCTAGCCAAATAATTCAACTCCTCAAGGTTGCATTGTTCGGATGGCCCCACTCCCCCTCTTCCTGAATCTCAAATTTCGTGAACCTTAAAAAATGCCTCCTCTCTTATCAAATCCAAGCTCTCCTGGGCCCCAGGAAATGGAGCACATATAAACATCTAGACTGGTCGTATCCTATATCATGAACCCCTAAATAGTCTAGCTTCCCTCCATCCTCTAAAAGACTGGTTTTACTCAAAGGGCCTCTTCCTCCTTAAGGACTTCTATCAATGGAACTCATATGGGGACTCGACTAACTGGAAGTCATTGAACACCCCTGAACATATTAGACCTTTACTCTCCATCTTCTTCAACAACCTTGTCGAATGCGCTCCCTCCCATCTTTCCTTATCTGATTCCCGTAGCTGGGGTGAATTTGTTTTTTCTTTCAAAGCCGGCTACATGTTCTTGTTTTCTAAAACCCAAGGACACCCAACCTCCAATATCTGGAAACAAATATGGTCTGGTCCCTTGTTTCCCAAACTAAACATTTTATGTTGGTTGTTGATTCATGGAAAAATTATAACAACATAAAACCTTATAAAATGTGGAATACAAGGCCCCTCATGCTGCGCCCTTTGTCTCTCAGCATCCGAGTCCATTCCCCATCTCTTCCTATAATGCCCCTACTCTTCCCAAATTTGGAATATCATTTACATCCCTCTCTAGTCCCCTCCCCCCCTCCCTCTTCCAGAGAACTAGAATGATCTTTTCATCTCTTGGAGACAAAGATATGCTATAAGCTTCAAAAATAAGAAACAATTCACTCTCCTTTGGAGGAAAGTCCCCAAATTCATTTGTTGTGAACTCTGGCTTGCCCGCAATCAAGCCATTTTTTGCAAGAAGCTTCCCCCATTTCATAGCACTTTCGCTAAAATATGTGGATTAGTTTATGAATTCTTCATGATCAAAGAAATCAGATATGATATGGCAAGCACTTTGGAACAGATTGAATAATATTGGACCAAGCATATCCTGGGACCCCCTTCCACACTTCTATCTTTTCCCCTGCATCAAGAAATTAAAATGTAGGACTGGAAACTCTGTCTTAGCAACAATGACTTTTCTCATTGGCAAATACAAAAGCAAACTTCTTTGATTTTCTTCGATGGAGCTGCAGAAGGTAATTGAGGGGAAGAAAGTGCAGGGGGGGTCATCTATGACTCTGATGGACAAAAGGTAGCATATTTTTCTCAGGGTTTGGAAAAAACACCAATAATAGAGAAAAAACTCTAGCAGTGTTCATTGGTCTCAACATTACACATTTAAGAAGCATCGAAGCCCTTGTAGTAATAGGAGACTCTGAGATAGTTATAAGGGATCTCCTTGGAATTTGAATCATTGCCACTCATCCTTCCAGTGGTCTTCGCACATGAATTAATTATTTGAAACAACTCTTCCCCAGAATCCACTACTTCCACATCCTCCATTCTCAAAATATGGAAGTCGATCGCTTAGTGTTGGCACAGGGGTAGACCCAAGGTTCAACGCTACAACAACGCACCAACAAAACCCTAACTATCGGCCCTTTCAGCAACACCTGTGAAGAAGATGAAGTCTCACCTGAGGTTGAGGCAGGGGTGCTTGCAGGACTCAAGTTTCTGCAACATTAGCTAGGACACAGATCTGTGATTGTATTTCTTAATAAAGAATTTAACACCTTCAGTTCTTTAACATGCAATCATTATCTACATAAAATAGATCCTCACAGTATCCACACTAATCTACCATGTACAAGAACTTAGCATAAGTAAATAGGTTAGATCAACCAAATTAAGAACTAAGCATAACCATATGTATCAGATCTAGTATTCTTATACATCAGAAGCACAAAGCAAGTAGATCTATCCAACTACATCAGAGTACTTATAAAAGAAGACATAAACACATTAATGTAAATCACAAAGCGAGATAACATGGGATTTATGTGTTTCACCCCCTCCCGGGGCTACATCCACCAACTCCTCAATCTGTTACAGCACAGAGCCTTAAAACCCTTACTCTGCACAAGACAGAAGATCTGCACAACTCGTTATATCCTTCTTCCTCGCATTACAACACTAAGCCTTTCACAATCTGTCACAACTACTTGCACTCATCTCTAAAATTCCCTTACAATCATGCACAAAGCATCCAAAAATCCTACTTTCACTTAGCATACATTTGCATCACTTAGGTCTAGCACTTAGCCTTTCACTTGTCTCTCCCCTCTTCTTCCTGGCCTAGGAATCTATTTATATACAAAATAGGCCTAAACATGGGTAAACCCATGGGCCGACATCCCTTTCCTGTTACATATTCCAAAAAACCCAAAAAGAGGCCCAAAAAGGGGTCGAGATCTTGTGATCTCCACTTTGTCTTGCACTCCTCCTTCGACAGGCTGTCAAAGTCCCAAAATAGGTCAACATGACCAATAAACTCCCAAAACTTGGTCAAGGGACAACAGGCCCCCAACACTCACCTGTGACTCATCTCGATTCACTCTAGTCTGACCAACTCTGCCTCAAACACCTCAAGCTTGGACCGAGTTGCTTCGAATTGCTGCTTTGTTGTGGCCTCTTACTCGCTGAACTCATGGATCACTGCATCATTCATCGGTCCTTCTAAGCGCTGCTCTACTGTGAGGATGATCTGGTCTAGCTCTGCTCCTTGGCTCTCAACCTCTGTAAACAACAGACATGCATTGTCTTGTACCGGTTGAATTCATTGAGTTACTTCCATTACCTTACTCTGGATCGTGTGGATCTGTTACTGGTTAGTGCATTTCTCATGAGACTACTTCATTCCTTCCACTGGCGATAGGGCCTTCAGATGTACTTGTATATTTTTGGCTTGGTACTTCACCTCCTGAAGTTGGGACTCCAATTTATGTAACTCTGGGTTCTCGGTTAGGTTCTCATATGTTTGGGCGCTGTGGTTACTCAGCTTCTTTCATTCCAGAGCAAGATCTTTCAGTCTATCAACTACACTGTGGACAATTGCCTCTCATTGGTCCCTTATCTCCTGTGGGGTTTCTATTATAGTGCGGATCTCTAGATCTGCGATGTGCTACTGGAGCTTTTGGATTACCTCTTCAAGTTGTGCCACCTACTGTGGAACTTTCTCTTCGTTCTTCACCTCGATAACTGTCACAGAGCGAAGTGCTCTGTTGACCGCTTCTTTTATTTCCAGTTGCTCTACAAGCAACTGTTCCTTTCCTTGCTGTAGTTGTGCTTTCTCTTCATTCCACTTTGCTTGGAGAGTACTTTTTTCTTGTTATGCAACACTGTGTTGTTTGAAAAGTACTCCCCTGTACTTGTGTCAATGTCTGAGTGGATTTTTGTGCTTCCTCTTGTTCTCTTCGAAATCGAGATTTGACTGTGTTATAAATTCTATGGAGTTGAGTTGGCTCATCTCCCAGTTCTAGTGTTCCTACTGATAGAGGTGCAGTGGAGACTTCGCAGCTAGATTGTAGTGCATGCTACATTCCTTGGAGTTCGATCTCAATTCTGTTGTACATCGTCTCCTGCTTGGCTTCCTGTTTCTCTATTATCTCTAGCAAAGAATCATTCAATGTTGCTATGATGAATTTGAAGTCATATGGGGTCAACGTAGTCTGTATCTTGGCTACAGGAGCTTTCGGCTTCTTCTGGGAAGAAGGTTTCAGAGGCAAGCCCTTCCTTTTCTTCAGAGGCTCCACTTCGTCTCTTCATTGTTCAAATTCTTCTAACTCTTCACCATCACCCTCTTGATCTGGTGTGATGGAAGAAGTCCTCATAGATAGGTTTTCTATGTCCTAAACTTCTGTGATCTTGTGTGCCATACTCGGTCCGAGTATATCCTGCTCAGTTATTGGACTGTCGACGTCAGACATCTCCGTAGGGTCTGCTGGAACAAGGAGGTTCACCGGCCATTCCTTGGTGATCTCTTCCAAGTCTTCCTCTGTTAACTTGTAGTATGACTGTAGTTGTTGGTGATTCTCATCAGCGTGCATTGTGATGTAGATGAAGTGGCAGTCCGCGTTGAATTTCATTAAAGGTTTGAACCGGTGTAGAGTGTTCGACATGATGCGAGGTTTAGCCTGGATGGATTCCTTCAGTTGGTTGAAGTATGTGTGGAACATGACATTCGAGTGCCATTGCTTGTTCATATCATTTGAGTACCAAAGTAATGCAGGCTCACCCTGCTATGTCGAAGCAGATCCTCGATTCTACAATTTACTGTACTGGAATCTTCCTTGAATATGGTCTTTCACCATTCTTTTTAAAACTCCTCCAATTTCCAATTTAATTGGTGACAGAGCTAAAAGTAGTAATCTGGCATTATGATAGCATTTTTATTAAAATCAACGAGACTTCTCTTCTTAGAAAATTTAACACTTCTCTTTAACTTAAAACCCAACGGAAATGACTTCACATTTGATGTTTAGGCACCTTCCACATTTAAGCTCCAGCGGAAATGATTTTACTTTATCATTTTTAACACCACATGAATTTCAAATATGATCAAATCCCCAATGGAAGTAACTTTATGCATGATGTAAGCACTTCACAACCATACATCGTGACCATAACCCAGCGGAGAACACACTAACATTGTTTTTATACTTACCATAACATTTTCGTTCCCATTCACCGATGGACGCGTGGCCTCAACGGAAATGCCCAAAACGCATTGAAATTTGACCATCCACCTT
>ML781224.1:618278-636161 GCA_009831015.1 Picea engelmannii | reverse complement strand
CCCTCTTCCTCCACTTGCTCATCTGGGCCCCCTCTCTTGGCAGGTGACTCCCTCCTTCAAACCACGTGTCCCCCTCCCTTCTCCCTGTGCCAGCCCCTCAGCCTCCTTTCCTTCGTATTAATCTTACAGTGCTTCACTCGTACCCTTTGACGTGCTATATTTTTCCCATGGCATCATCTCCATCGCTCTTCCCTGTTCGAACTCAAGTCTACTCATGGGTGGTTCTGGTACCATGTTCCATCAAGTGTATATTGTTTCTTCCTCCATCACACTTATGGATCCTCCTTCTTACTTTCAATGCTAATACATTGAAACACTGGGCGCTACGCTTGCAACTTGGTATGTCTTCTTATCCTGCTTATCATGTCTTCTTTCTTCAATTAAACAACGTTTTTCAGACCATCCTGATCTTATGCCTCTCTGATAATATGTGGAGAAGATATAGAGTTCCTTTATCTTTCTCGACGTGTGTCTCAGAGGAAATTCAGGAGCAGTTTTGATCACTGCGCGTGGATGTTAGACAAGCGGAGGAGTGCACAGACTCTAGGCACTGAGAATTTCAATGAGAAAACCAAGGGTTGCGAGAGGACTTGGTGAATCTGAAGGCTCAACTGCACCAAAAAGAACTGCAGCACAATCAGGAACTTGCAATTGCACTTCGAGGAATTAATAGAAATAGAAGGAAAATTGGAGCAGTTGCTCAACAATTGGCAAATCCTTTAAACCATCCTCAGCAACCAGTGAACTCTAATGACTCGGTTGGCTCAAGTCTCCCTTCAACCTTCCATTCAGATGCCAACAATGAACACCCCTTGGCTCCTCCTGCACCAATGCTAGTTCCAGTCTGGCCAAATAGAGCTGAAGGAATCAATCTTCCAGAGGCGAATCCAGTGGCACATCCAGTAGACCCACAAGAGGACCTAGAGTTTTTTCAAAATCATTAGTCAGGTTTTTCAATGAAATGCAATTTTTTGTTAATTATGCACATTTTTGTAGCCATTTTCACATGGCAAAACAATATTTCCTTTTGGATTGGCTGCATCAACATCTATAGTTTTCAAAAAATAGTTGGTTTTTTAGGAGATAAACAGATATTTCAATACTCTACCATATGTATTTTGCGGAAACTATTACTCTTTTTTAATATATAAAACCCCAACCATTCTTGTTAAAAAAAACATTGATTGTTTGATATAAAAGCATAAACCTGATAGATAGAAGTGCCAATGGTTGCGGAGTTTGGATTTTTTTATACTTCTATTTGTTTCCCTTACGAATATCAATTTCCCTGGCATCAAAGTCGACAGAGAAATGACTTTAAACGTGTTGTTTTCTTCTTTATCAAATGCTTCACAAACATGACATGAGTTGTAATGCCTCATAAAAACCTTTAATCTTTCTTTCACTTTTTATTGATCCATATAGATATAGAGATGATGATATTCTTTTTAGTTTTATGATATGGCAAAGGGATTTAAACCAAAGTCAAATTCCAAAGAAACTTTATGTTATAAAATAAATATTGATGAGTGATGCATGAGATAAAAGTGCTTGACATATAGTGTTATATGGTGGAATTCAAAGCTAAACTTATGTTTTTTGGGGTAATAAAGATAAGATATATATATTTACTTTTTGGCCTGGAATGGTGAAATATCAAAGTAATGATTCAAAATACATCGTAGAATATTTATGAGACATAGTTATAATAAGAATGTTTGAGGGAGAGGTATAAGACCACAAGCTACAATGTATTTCGTTAATCTTCAAAATAAGACAGTGTGAATTATGCGAGGAATTGCAAAAGGGTCATGCTAGCCAATAATTCAAGTGTCGTAATAATTCACCAAGAAAATTGTGCTAATTTTAATGAGAGTGCACAAAATTTTTGTGTAAGAAGTTTGATTTTAGGGGGAGCCTGGAAATGCTTTGTCGGCTAAGTACTGATGACCAAAATGGTCATCAACATAAGAGAATCGAGATACTGGAGAAATGTCTCCTCATAGTACACTCCCTCTCTCTGAGAAAATACTCTCGCCACGAACCTTGCCTTGATCTTCTTGATGCTACCATATGAAACATGCTTGATATTTAAGATCCATATAGAAATCACCACTAACTTCCCCTCTGGTCTCAACACTATGTACCAAATATCATTTTGTTGGAACATCAAGCATTGATGGTTCATCACACATCTCTTCGATTCAGTTGGTTGGATGGTCGACCTACATTTGGATACATTTGGTTGGGAAATTGAACAACAGTCGAAGATAGTTGGGTGGTGGTTCAACCAGCCTAGTAATAAACTATGAGTTGGATGCATAGGAAAACGGGTCAAGCATTATTGTCGAGCCAACTCAACTGCACGGATTTGGCTTAGTCAACTCTAACCACAGACAGTTACATGTGGACAAGATCTTCCATATTTTATAGAAGTTGGTTAGATATTCATGAGGTTATAAATAGCAGACCCCTTAGGTCATTATCATCATGCAAAAAAGATGATGAAGATCAATATGTGCAATGTGCATTGTGATTTTATAATCATAGTACACTCTTCTTAAGTGTTGTAACGGTGTCTTTAGACACCACCCTCTGTCTTCAAAAAAAAAAATTCTTCTTTGATTATTTACAGTCAAGGATGATTTTAAGGATGGAAATTTATTTTTAAATGTAGAAACCTTGGTGAATCTTACTAATCCTTCATATGTCAACTATAAATGTTTGGCGATATTTTTGTAAAAATATCCAAATTTCTAAGTATTTTATGTAGTTTTTATAAAATTTTGGCGATTTTTAAGGTAAAATAATTTTATCCTATAGAATTTGGGTGAATCATTTTTAAAATAGCGAATCTCTTTTTTGGAAAAACCATGGAAAATTAGCCCATGAGTGAAATTTAGCCCCTAAAATCATCCATGTTTACAGTACTGTGTTTTCTATTTCATGTCATGTTCCACCCTATTCCCCAACATGCTATCAGAGTTGATGGTTTAAAACCTCGACTTATTATTGGCAACCTTTCTCAATTAGATTTGTTGTGTGATTAGATCTAGGTCGATGGTTTGGTGATTGGAAACTTTGAAAATAGAAATAGTTTTTATCTAGATATCGAAGATGGCTTTGAAGACTGATCATGTTGTTCTGAATGGATCAAATTATGCAGTTTTGGAACCCGATATGGAAACCATATTGAATAACAAAGGACAATGTAAATATACAAAGATTGTGATTCTAGATCCAACGGGTGATTAGATAAAGTTTGTTGTTGATGGAAAGAAGGATGAGGTTGTAGGGGTCATCACGACCTATATCTTGTGGGAGATTTGATTTCACCTCAATGGAATTGACTTCCCTCATCAAGGCTGGAAGAATTTAAATTCGTTGTTCGACCGATTTGATGAGAGCCATGTCATGCATTTGGAGAAATATTTGATCTCTCTCAATCCTCATTCCTTTAATAGAATAGAGGACTATTTGGCATGTATCAAAGAAATCTAGTTGAAATTGAGTGAATGTGGAAAGAACTATCAAAAGAAGGATGAAAAACTCATCAAGTTGGTCCTGATTAACTTGAGAACACCATTTGACATGTTCATTTCAACTTTCCACAACAACTAGAAAGCACACAAAGAAGATAGTAAGAATTACACCTTTGAATCTTTTTGTGGTATTTTAATTACTGATCAGCACAAACTGCTTGAAGAAGGAAAGATTTGTGGAAAACACCAAGCCTTCTTGATCAATGTAAAGAATAAGATGGATCTTAGGAATAGAGTATGATTTGATGCTTCTACACAAAAACCTGCATACCACAACCAGAAACCTCAGAGACAATCCGATGCACCCCAACATAGTCAAAAGAAGAAGACGTGTCAGTGATGTGGAAAGACTGGACACGTGGAGAAAGTATTCTATAATAAGAGAGACAATGTATAGAAGAATGTTAAATTACTTGAAGGAGACATGTTTGTTGTACGTCAACCCACTGATAATTTCACCTTCCCAGTTGGAACTTATCAAGCCTTGTTGTCTCATTCATTGCAAAACCAATTGGTAGTTGACTCTTCATGCACTCATCACATATGTCACTCCTTTGTAGGCTAAAGATATTCCTCCTCACTTATGGGTTGAATTAGTGTATTGTGAAAATTATTTGCTCAGTCACATCTCAACTGGGTTTGTTCCTTCCATGACTCCAGTCGAATGATGGTGTGGAAAAAATCCTTCAATCGACCACCTTCATGTTTTTGGATGTGTTTCCTGGGCTCATATTTTTTATGATCGCAGAAAGAAGTTGGATGAAAAGAGTCATTCTTGCATCATGATGGGATACTCTAAAGAGTCGAAATCCTATCGAATGTTTGACCCTGTCAAACAACAAATCATTATCAGATGAAATGTATGGTTTGATGAAAATCCTTATTGTGTTCAGTTTTTGAATTCCTCCTCTGGATTTTTGTAGGATGATCCCTTTGATTTTGTTTCCAACAGTGATTCTCATGTTCCACATTTTGATCCTTCAACTGGACAATTGAACATTGTTCATGTTTCGACTAGATCATTGATCTCTGAGTCGACTAGTCCATCATCCTCTCTTTCGACTGAAGACCCTATGACTTCTGATTCACCTGTTACAGTGAATTGCATTTCACTTGTTTCTTTTCTACCTAGATGGAATTCCAATACAATTGAATTTGTTGGAGATGATGCCAGGGATGTTTCCTCCGGACGACAAACTCAAATTCAGAAGCAACATGCTAGAATTTCTTTGATGGCTCATGTACTTGAAAATTTTGATCATGTTTCCTACTCAGATGTTGAAGGAAAACCTGAATGGGAGCAAGATATTGGTGTATGTGTTCAACACTTCCCATGAGTTTTGCGACATGTTTTAACAACTTCTCATGGATCCTAACTCTAATGATTGTGGTAGAGATTAATGCCCACAAGTTTTGTTCTAATGACAATTGGAGTCCAACAAATGGTATCAGAGTGACAAGTCTTGAGTTTGAAACTCCTTAGGTAAATCTAGGGGGGGTTGGCATATGTGGCTAATGCTCCCCATGAGTTTCAAAACATGGTTTAAAAAACTCTTGTGGATCCTAACTCTGATGATTATGGCAGAGATTAACTCCAGCATGTTTTGGTCTAACAGAAATCAGAGTCCAACACATTCTACGCAGATAGAAATTGATTATTTTTTGAAGAATCAAACTTGGAACACAGTTCCTTGAATGCAAGGAAAGAACATTGTGGAGTGTTGATGGGTCTACAGACCAAATTTACCTCTAAAGGTGTTTTTGAGTGATGAAAGCATGCCTAGTTGTGAAATTATTTTCTCAACAAGAAGGCATTTACTACACTGAAACATTTTCCCCTGTTGCAAAAATGAACTCTATTTGACTGATTGTTTCCCTTGCTACTCGTTTTGGATGGAAAATCCATTAGATGGATATGAAAATATCCTTTCGTCATGGAGACCTATTTGAAGAAATTTTCATGGAACAACCACCTAGTTTTGTGATAGATTCTAATTTGGTTTGTCGACTCAAGAAGTCGCTTTATGGTTTGAAGCAGGCTCCTCGAGCTTAGTATGCTAATATAGATAATTCTTTCTTCGACATGGTTTCAAATGTTGTTAATATGATCACAGCCTATATGTTATCCATATCAACGAAGACACCTTGATTGTTTTTGTATATGTAGATGACTTACTCATTAATGGTAATAATAATGATATGATCCTTATATTGAAGAAACAACTTGTTGACTCCTTTGACATGACAGATATTGGTAATCTACATTATTTTTTGGGTCTTCAAGTATTACCACTATGTGATGTATTTTTCATTTCTCAATCTAAATATTTGATGGATATATTGGTAGGATTTAACATCGTTGATTACAAGCCTTGTGCTACTCCTTTTCAATTTGGATTAAATCTTACCAAAACTTGTCAAACTCCTATAGTCAATGCTACCCTTTATCGACAATTGGTCGACAGTGTTATTTATCTTACTCATAGTCGACTTGGAATTTTCTTTGTTGTTAGTGTGGTTTCTTCATTTATGTAGGACCCTAAAGAAATCCACTAGAAAACACTCAAATGAATTGTTCATTATCTCAAGGGTACCTCTCATTCTGGTATCAAGTATTGTCGAAGTTCATGTTCACTGATCAACTTCATCGACTTCGAATAGGTTGGCGATAGTGATGATCATAATTCTACCTCTGGATATGTGTTTCACTTCAACACTAGACAGTTGGTGTGGTCAAGAAATAAACAAAATATGCTCTCTTTGTCGACTACAAAAGAATAATATTGTGGCACCATTCAAGCAAGTATTGAAGCAATATGGGTCCTCCAACTTTTGGGAGAACTTTCCCTTCCTATTCATACCTTGACTACAATCCACTGTGATAAACAAAGTGTTATACAAGTTGCTAACAATCTTGTTTTCCATAGTAAGATGAATCATGTTGAGCTCCATACTCACTATCTGAGAGATTCGGTTCACGACAACATTGTCCCTCTTGAATATTTCATAACATATGATCAGGTTATTGATATCTTTACCAAACCTTTAGCTGAAGCCAAAATTTTCAATCTCTGCATGATGCTTGGGATTTAGGAAGATGCAATTATGGGGGGGGTGGCCTAATGAATCAATTTCAACTCTTGAATATCCATAGACATGTGTTTATGGGGGGGGTGCTGCAACATCGAGCATTGATGGTTCATCACATATTTTTTGGATTCAGTCGGTCGACCTAAATCTGGATACAGTCGCACGGGTTATCGACCAACACACTACATCATTCAGTTGAGTATTCTACATGTTTGTCATTCATATAGTCAACCAACATTCAAATACAGTCGGACGGTGGATTGAACATCCTAAAAATAAACTACGAGTTGGATGCATAGGCAATCGGGTCAATCATCCTTATCAATCCGACTCAAAAATGTGGATTTGGAAGAGTTAATTCTAACCACCGACATTTAGATGTAGACAAGATATTCCAGATTCTATGGAAGTTGGTCATATATTGAGGATATAAAAAACAGACCCCTTGGGTCATTATCATCATGCAAAAAAATTTATGCAGATCAATATGTGAAATATGCATTGTGATGTTCTGATCATAGTGCGCTCTGTTAGAAAAATAGGATCCCAAAGAAATAAAATAAAACAAATGCGGAAATAAATCACACAAGATACACAATAAAATAGAAACACAAATATATGTGGTTCACCCAATGTGGTTTACATCCACCAGATAAATTTCCAGGTCCTTCCTTTTTATTATCCAACAAAATGAATGGATACAACCTACATCATGGTCATTGTAACATCCTCTTCTTTTTGTCACAGTCTCCTCTATGAGAATAAAATATTTGATATGACACACAACTGCAATAAAATTCCCTCATAAAAGAGGGTTTCCTTTTAGAGACAAAAACCCTAACATAAATTCTACCATCATATCTTCGACCTTATAATGAACGATCTAGATTGACTACAAAATTACAACATTTTATAAGGCAATTTTTTCCAAAACTTCACTTCAGGGGCACTACCCCGGAATACCCCACCAAGGGGGGAGATCCATTAATTTTCTTCACCCCTTCTTAGAACCCCATGAAAAAAACAGTGGGGGGGGGAGGCCCCCCACACTTTCCTATCAGGAAATGGGATCCAAGAACGGCTGAAACAAACCTCTGAATCAAGAAGATAATCAGACTCCATAACCAACACGATTTGCTTAAGCGTTGTAACAGTGTCTTTAGACACCACCCTCTATCTTCAAAAAAAATTGTGCCTCTTCGATTATCTGCATTACTATGTTTTATCTTTCATATCATGTTCCACCCTATTCCCCAACACATTCCTCATGATAGAGGTGTACTCCTCCACCATAGCATCCCGCAAAACCTACAGATTTGTTGATTCCTCAAAACTAGAAGGATCAACATCAATGATACTAATCACAAGTGCCATGTATTTTTAAAACTTCCTCGAAGGCATGCTCTCCCTGATTGCACTCCTAGGAGCCTCACCAATATCCCTCAATTTCTGCAATAACCACTTGGGTCTCTTGACAGAACTGGAGATGACTTTTGAGATTTCATAGATTTCAAGTTTTCCTTGAAATTAACACCTTTTCTCACAACTTTCTTCCATTGCGTTGGTATGAATATCCTATAATCCTTTGAGGTATCGTTATACCCCAAAAATATACCCTTATGTCATGAAGGCTCCATACTCATCCTCTTCTCCACATGCACATGGATGTAAAATAGAAAACCAAAGATCCTCAAATGTATTATCTTTGGCTTCTCTCCTGAGAATTCCTCCTCAGAGTCTTGTCCCCAAATATCCTGTGAGGACTCATGTTTTACACACATACTTCCATGTTACATGCCTCTTCCCAAAGAAACATAGGTAGATCTTGATCATGTATCATATCCTTGGTAGAATCGATGATGGACTGGACGTTAATTATCTCCACAACCACATTCCGTTGAGGGTTATATGAGGATGTCTCTCTCTTGATCCTTTCCCCCTTGAAGAAATCCTTGAAGGCCTACTCTCCCCCATTATCCAACCGCAAGACCTTGATATTATTCCTTGTTTGGTTCTCCACCTGATCCTTGAACTCCTGAAACTGATTGAAGACCTCATCCTTGGTCTTCATAAAGAAGATCCAGGTTTTCCTAAAAAGGTCATCAATGAAAATCAGATAATATGACGCCCCCTACATTGATGTTATTGACAACATTCCAGTCACGTCTGAATGTATAAGATCCAAGATCCCCTCAGACTTACTTTCAATGCTTGGAAAAGCACCCTTGGTGTTATTTCCAAGTGCACACCCTCTGCACACGCCCTATTGCTCAACACTAAACTTTGGAAGACTTGTGACAATATCCCACAAAATCAACAATTCTCTATAGTGCAAGTGTCACAACCTCCTATTCCGTAGCTCACATAGGTTATCACTATCATTTACCAAGGCCTGGACATGCTTTCCCTGCAACCTATATAAATTTCCATCTCTAACCCCAATGACCATTGTTGTGTCTGGGATATCTCCCTATAGATGTATGAGTACCTTCCCTCTTTGAAAGTAATGGAAAAATCCTTGTCCCTCATAATTGATATTAAGAGAAACTTCTTCTTCAATCCCAGTACATAAATCACATCATGGGCATCAAACAAACCACTTGACTCAATTTGGAATAAGATTGTTCCTTCTCCCTTCACTGCATACTTGGTATCATCACCAAGATCCACATGGATCCTTGAGTCCTTCTCCATAAAACTGCTTAATAGCTCACCTGCTTCTATCATATGACGAGATGCACTAGTTTCCAAGTACCACAAACTCTTGATGGTTCTGTTGGTAGAAAGGAAAGAAACCAATGATAAATCCTTCTCAAACTTCTCTACAAACTCATATAGATGTGTCTCTGTTGATGTTGATGTCTTTTTCTTTCTTCTTTCCTTTTTCTTCTCTAGACACTAAGATGCATAGTGTTCATTCCTATGACATGCAAAGAACTTGATTTTACTCAAGTCCTTCTTCTTCCCCGGGTGTGATGTTCCCCCATCATTTTTACCCTACTTACTGGGAACCTTTCCTTTTCCCTTTCTTGTCTTACTGACTAGGTCCAAATTCTCACCACAACCTCCTTGACTGTTTCCTTTAGACTCCTCCTGAGTCTCTTCCTAGATACAATCATCCCAAAGCCTCTACCAATCTGGTTATTTTTCCCAAGCGTAGACTCCCTTGAAAATTTGTTCCCGTGACTTTGCAAAACCATTCAATGCCACATTTATGATCTCTACATCATCCACTTTCTTCCCAATAGTTGCAAGATGAACACATAGTTGATTGATCCTCATGAAGTATCTGGTAACATTGTCAGATCTAGACATCTACACAAATATGAGTTCATTTCTTAAGACCATCTTCATATTCATGTTATCTCTCTGGAATAATCCTACCATAGCATTAAACATCTCCTTGTCCATGTTCTTCTTAGATAAGTGAGGAATCAGATCATCCTTCATTGCATCCAAGATTACCCACTTGGATTTAATCTCCTTCTTCTCGTGAGTTTCCAAATCGTGCGGATCTATTAGTGGAGGAACTAATTTTTCCACAATTTCCCATAAGTCATATTCCTTCAAAGAAAAAGTAACTCTTTATTTTCAAGATAGGAAGTTGGATGCTACATCCTATCTGTCTTCAACTCTTAGACTTGTTGTTGCCATCTCTTAGACCTAATAATCTGTTGAGAAAATAACCCACTGTTGAAATTTCCTTTGTATGATCCTGTATGCGCATGTCACCACTGCAACCAACATTATGCACCTTTTTCTAATAAAACTTGTGCATGTATGCATCGTTTTCTACTACAACCTGCATACAACTTCGTATGACTGCAAAAAACAAGTTCCACCTCTGTACGATTGTTTTCCTAAAATCCAACCCTTGATTTCCAACTTTTGGTTATAGATCTGCTAAGATCTCCTTGTTGATATGATATATATGTTGATAACTATTTTGTATATGAAATATAGCTTCTTCTCAGAGTGAGAGCGACGATACCATGTTTATTTTCCAATTCCAACACCTAGGTATCTTATTATCTAGTGATATCCTTAATGTAAATCAAATTAGTAACTCACAAAACAAAATACACTTTCTAGAATAATCAACTCAAATAAAGAGTAGAAGCAATACTAGAAAACCAAATCTCATACACAATACACAAATATATTTTACCCATCAACTATGTTTATCATTCAAATAACTTCAAATCTTACAAAGGCACTCTTACTCGAAAAATGGCCCACAAAGAAATACATAAAACTTTAGACAACACTTGCAAACTCTAGAAACCCTTGCTTGGCTATACGATCTTCTACAATCAAGTATCTTAAATGTATGTTCCTTTCCTCATTGAAACCCACATACATACATGCTTCTCTTCACTTAAACCCACATACACACTTGCTTGTCCTCACTATAAAGTGCGCACAACTATGTAGTGTTTTCATGGCTATGAAATCTAATAGAACTCTTTGTTTTTTCCCCTGTTCTATCTTTTCCTTGACCTGTACTGATCTCTAGATGAAAATCCTTCTCCAACTATCCAACATATTCTTGATCAAAAATCCCTCTTTGCTCTATGTGTCAAAAAAACCAACCTTCCTCCTTTACCCTATCCTTTCTTTTATAATCTTGAGATATGCCCTAACCCTAATCTCCAAAGTGATTGATGGTTGAGATTAAATCTCACCTCACTTGAGATCAATGGCTAATATTTAATTCAATATTGCTAATAAATTTAACATTTCATTAAATAAACTCAAATAATTAACAAAAACACTTTACTTTAATAATTCCTTTAATTAAAGTAAAGTAACAAGGTAGAAGGCTTTGGACGAATTCCACATGTCTAGACACTTAGACATGTGTGGAAGTACCTATCCGATGCTACAAATATCAACAAAAATTACTAGTAATGTTTGGAAGGAATTATTCCATCAAGTTGGGACCACCTTAACCATGAGTACTTCTTAAAATCCACAAATATATGGGCATATTGAAGTGGTAAATAAATTCCTTGAAGGGTACTAGATACAAGACCTCGACCCTGAGTTTCATCATGTCATCAATAATGCCATCGAGGGAAAAGTAATGTTCCATTTGGGTAACCCATCCAAACATGTTACAACCATCAAACTTGTTCAGGTCCACCTTAGGAGAATAGTGTCATATGTTAATATCCATTGATATACTTTGTGCGGACCCGGTGATGGTAGTGGTTGGCTAAATATTCCCAAGTTATAAGTTTCTTCTTGGTGTGGCTCAATGTGTTGTGTAGTCTAGTGGTTTTATTCTTGTATGCACTAAGTTTGCATACCTGTCAACTTATCAACCAACATCTTTTGGAAGTTGGTGAACTTCTCATCTAGATTCTTATCCAACTTGTCATCGAGGCTCTTATCCAACTTCTAATCAAACCTATTTATGTCCTCCATAATTTTCTTATGTTGATATTCCATACAATTCAACTTGCTTGTAGTAGAGCGGGTGTTCATGTTGTGTGGAGAAGTATGAGGTGGTTTATAGGTACCCTTCATGGGTGAGCTCACTAAAAAAGGTTACTGGGTCCTGGTGATAAGGGAGTGTCAGGTGCTATATCTCTCTAATATAAGTGTGGGGTCTAATAGCAGTACTCAACCTGATATATTAGAGCACTAACTAAAGAGTCTCAATCGTGACCTTAGACGTACTACTCAACTACCCAGGTACTAGAGAGTGATCTCCCTGAGTGATGTTTTAGGTGTACTATAGCAACAATACGATCAATTGGTTTATCTAAATATGGTTTTAGGTATACCCATGGGACTTCCTATATACCCGAGGGTACATGGAAGTGATATTTCGTATACAAGTATTGTTTTATGCGGTTCTACTTGAAGGGGTAGTAGCAAGGGTTGAAAAGGTTTCCAATAATGTGATTCCACTTGTATTTCTTGCATGTATTCTTCCCCTATTGTAGTTTTACATGTTTAATGACAGATCACTGTGTTATTTAATGACTCCAGAACATGTCTCTAAAAAAACAAAATTATGAGCTTGTTGACCCAAGAAAAATCTTTGAATACCACTAGAAAATAACTTGTGCAAGGTAGGGTTTGAATCCAAAAATGTAAAATGATCACAACTTCTGCTATACTTCTCGTAATGGCTATTATGAGCCAAATTATGAAATCACTTTTTTAACTAAAATTTGTGCACTCTATCAAAAGATATCCAATTTGCGGCCTTCTGGCAAAAAACACCAAAAAAATGTTGAGTTTAAATAAATTATATCTCCACTTTTTAGACTCCATTTTGGATGAATTTTTTTTAATGTTTTCGTCATCTTTTTTTCGTCGAAAATCAACAAAAAGAAAAAAAAAAATCCCACTTTGTGCCTAAAAATTCTCCCACTTCATGCCCATGAAAAAGCTATGATACCATTTTTGTTGTACTTAGTCCAAAAATTCAGAGCATTCACAAACTCGAGAATACAAGAGAAAAGAGAGATAAACCCTAAGAAAGATCTCTTTGATAAGTAAAAATAGAGAGTTGTGTTCACTTGCCTCTTCGAGGTGGAAACTTGTAAGAGAAATGCTTCAAATACAATAAAAATTCTTGAAAAACCATTACATAATCTTTGACTCAATATATAGTTATCCATAGATAATTTTAACTACCTGTGTGTCCCTTAAAATGAGGTTTGACCAACTAATTTGGCCCTTATTAATAAAAATGACCCTTTTTACAATGAGTGACTATTGGTGGGAAACTGGTTGGTATGGAAAGTTGAAAAAGGTGATAGAGTTTAGATTGGACTTGATCCATGGGTGGGAAGTAAATGAAGACATATACTATTCCTACAACTGACCTTAGAGGTAACAAACAAAGGATATTGTATGTTAAGGCAAGTTGGAAATAAACACAGAACAACCATTTGGACATAGGAATGGATGACATGGAGGGAGTTTGGTATTGAGGAAGAGTATGCCATTGAATGTCAAAGATACACATGTTATTTTTAAAGATATCAATGTCGGGATTAGAGAGGAGGATAATCAATTAATATGGTCCCTAAACCCATTAGGGGATTATGTGCCAAAATTAGGTTATAAAGTACTTGTTGAGGAAGGAACAGAGGAAAAACATTTATGGCAGTGTAAAATTTTATGGAAACCGAAAAGTCCAACCATATCTAAATTTTTTATGTGGATGATCTCAAACAACAGGGATCCTACATGGGACATACTTCAAAAAAAAACCTTTGTTGGTCCTAGATCGTGCAGTCTATGTCATAAAGTAGAAGAAACAAATGCACATATCATTATGACTTTCCCTTTTGCAAAGGAATTTTGGAAGGAAGTCGAGAGTATGATAGGGTACCAAAATATTTGGGCATGCGAGGATGTTGAATTGTCCTTTAGGTTATGGTTTTCCAACAAGGATACAAAAAAGATCAAATTTCTTCCACTAAATATTGCATGGGGAGTTTGGTTGGCCAAGAACCTAAAATTGTTTGAAGGAAAATAAACTCTACCATTAAAATGTGTTGTCCAGATTTTAAACATCATGAATGCATTCCCACAACCTCAAGAGAAACAATCAACACATGGTCACTTGAAAGATATAATAGATAAGAACCTCCCATATCAATACTTTGATGGTTCCTCTTAGGGGACCCCTCCTATGGGTGGATTAGGAGAAATTTTGTATTTATCACAAAATCATAGTTTAAAATTCAAAGATGAAATTGGGTCGGAATCAAATAACTTATGTGAATTGATAGACCTCAAACTAGTTATGAAATTTGCTCAATAATTAGGAGTTTCACATATACAAATATATGGTGATTTGTTTCTTTTTATTAAGTGGATGCGCAAGGAAATAACATTGAGAAACTTTACTTTACAATCCCTATTTAATTAAGTACAATCACTACTAACAATTTTCTCACAAACATCTTTTTCACACATCTACAGGGACATGAACATGATAGAGAATGAAATCTCCAAAGCTAGAATAGAGATGGATTAGGGAACTTGGATGGTGTTAGTTTAGCAGGAAAGGAAGACTAGTATTGATTATGGACATGAGTCTTGGATACAATTATGTTTTCTTATATTTATAGTTATTATAAAAACTTGAAAATAAATGTTGGAAGATAAGATTGAGTACATGTATACTTTTGGTATCTTTTGAGACGATGACAAGATACTTTGTTAAAAAAATATTCTTGAGCATTATCTACAGAATAGGAAGAAAAGACATATGAGGTAAAAATCTATGCTAAAGTTTGAAAAATCCATTTTTAATGCATACAACATCTGCTACTTTGTAATATTGTTTTCATTAATAATATCGCACAATTCAACATTTATCTCCTCCCCCCTCCTCTATCCATGCTTCAATGTGTCTGTGTGATCGGGTTTTCGAATTTCAGTTGAATATGGGTTTGTGTGGGGTTGGATGTCTAATTTTGAGTCTATTTTTGGTTTAATAATGTTTGAGTATGTGATAGAGGAGATGGATGAGATTGAATGGACTGAAATAGACGAAATAAATTGTGGTTAGGTTGGGATGGGATAGAGTAGAATGGAAGCAAACAAACTTCATTGGGAATCACGGACACAATTGAGATCGATTCTCTCTTTGAATAACCAATGAGATTCAATTCTAGGTACATATTATTATTATTCCCTCTTAGCTCTTTTCTCAAAATCATGAGGGAACGTAGTCCTTTCATTTCAACAATCTCATTCATTTATATTAATTTCTTGATCATTCTGATTTGGGCATCATCAATAAGCAGAGTGGGTTGTTATTATTTCCTCCGAGCTCTGATTTTTTCTCATTGTTCTCAAACATTGTAAAATCCCTGGTCCTTTCATTTCTATTAATTTCTTCATCCTTGCAATGAGGGAAGGATTTTGAAACATTTGGAGTTGGGCTTCATCCATAAGCATAGTGGGTTGTTATTATTTCCTCTAAAATATTCTATGATTTGCTCCAAAAATCCTAGAAACTATAGTCCTTCCACTTTTACAATCTCATTCATTTATATTAATTTCATCTGGGTTGCAATGAGTATTTAGTTCTATTTTGATCAGGGCTTCGTATGTAACATCAGAATGAATGAAAAGGAAAATTTTGATGGATTTCCATAAAAAAATTCATTGGTTATTAAACTCCACTCTTGTGTATGTATGGCTCATTAAAGTTCAACTTACAATCTATTCATATGTATTCTAGGTTGGGGTTTTTATACACCTCTAACCAAACTAGATCACATCACACTCCAACTCAAATATTATTTTCTCCTACCTCGACTTGCTTATCAATTTAGTTTCTCCATAAGTGTACTTTGGTTTAGCCTAACCCTCCTATATTATTTCAAAGAGGGTTCTCAAGGATTTTCTTCACCCGTAGGTACTTGACATCATGCCTATAATTTGATGTTCAACATCTACATCCTAGAAGTAGCAACATTAAATGAATTGCTACCAGGTGCACTTTTCCATTTGGAATTGTATTTGACAGGTCACTTCAAATTCAATGCATAGAAAGTGACAAGAATAAAAGTAATATAATTATCAATTTGACATTTATATGAATAAATAGCCTATCAAATTACTAATATATTCTTGGTAGAGATTAAGTTTTAGTATGGATCTACATCTCATTTTGACAAAAGGGCCAAGTGTATTGTGTACCTGCTCCACCAAAAATATCCCTAACTCGAGACTAGTACCATGGGTGACAGTGGGAGTTGGGACTTTGTAGTCCCTCTCCCCTATGCCTATTTTTGAATTTCAAGTGAACAACCCATCCAATTTTAGTTTCCCATATCTTATATTATTTATTTCAATGAAACTACACAACACTATTAGCAATTTCTACTTTCTTGGTCACCCTATTCATTGTCCAAAACCAATGATTCTCCTTAAGCAATTTTTGGATCTCTCTTGACTAAAGATTTTCCTTTCATCTTGGTTTTATATTATTCATGGTTCATGGTAGAAAATAAAGGATATTACCATGTTCATGGTTCTTTTCTTGGTGGATTCTAAGCCTAATTTTAGAGGTGTGAAGTTTGTTGGTAGAAAAGAAAGGATATTACCTTGTTCATGGTTCTTTTCTTGGTGGATTCTAAGCCTAATTTTAGAGGTGTGAAGTTTATTGTCTTCTGTAAGTTGTCTCGGTAAGTAATTTTTTAATCTTGTCGGATTGATGAATTTTTCTATGTAAGGATGATAGCATGTATGTATAATTATTTGGAGAATCAATGACAAGTGTCATTCAATCATTACAGGATCCAGAATCATAATCAAATTGTGTATATTCTTTTGTATCTCATTTTCATCTCCTTTTTCACAATTCCACTAATAGAAACAAAATAAGGTAATGCAATTCACTTAACACCATAAAATGGAGGTTTATAATCTAGCTTTTCCTTGAACCTTCGTTTCTAAGAACACTATAGGTGTCACCACTAGTGTTACCCCTGTCTTGTATTCTACATTGAGATCTTATCAATTCTACTTTGATTTGTTGAATCCTATTTTGAGCAATTGTGAATGCTTCTTATAGTACTCCGTACAATAACATATCTTCTATGTTCTTCTTCAAATGCTCAATTTCTTTAGATTTGTAATGTTGATTTTTTCTTATATTTGAGCCCACTATTGAATTATTAGCTACAACAATCCATCAACTTGCTCATTTAGATGTTTTATCTTGTTAGTATTATTGGATTTGTCTTTAAATATCTATTTACCATTTTATTATAGAAATATTGATTACACAAAATCTTTATCATGCACACCATTGTCTACTCCCTAGTTTTCATTTTTTTTTAATATTGAAGGTGATATTTCACTCTTCATATAGATATACCAATGGTTTAAGGGAAACAAAATGCCAACAATTCAATTATCCATGGTAAGTACCCTTGTTGATCTTGGATGTAATTTTGTTAAAAAGAGTAGTGGTAACATGGGGATTTAATGTAAATAACTTGCAACACTCCTTGATTCTTCTTTTATTTTACTTTTCTAGTCCAATACTAAGGGAAGATAATCCCAAAAATACAAATGGATATGCTCTCCCTATATATTTATTTATTCACAAGTCTTTATGAAATTTATAGTTCATTAAATGGTTGCAACTTGATTACGATAGTTTTCAAATAAAAATATGAACCCAAAGAAATTCACCTTTAGCTCCAAAGGGAATGTTACTAATAACCAAAAATTCCAATGTTAACTAAAATATGATTAA
>ML781224.1:599742-618228 GCA_009831015.1 Picea engelmannii | reverse complement strand
GGGGGGGGGGGGGGGGGGGGAGGGGAGGCCCCCCACACTTTCCTATCAGGAAATGGGATCCAAGAATGGCTGAAACAAACCTCTAAATCAAGAAGATAATCAGACTCCATAACCAACACAATTTGCTTAAGCGTTGTAACGGTGTCTTTAGACACCACCCTCTATCTTCAAAACAAAATTGTGCCTCTTCGATTATCTGCAGTACTATGTTTTATGTTTCATATCGTGTTCGACCCTATTCCCCAACACATTCCTCATGATAGAGGTGTACTCCTCCACCATAGCATCCCGCAAAACCTACGGATTTGTTGATTCCTCAAAACTAGAAGGATCAACATCAATGATGCTAATCACAAGCGCCATGTATTTTTAAAACTTCCTCGAAGGCATGCTCTCCCTGATTCCACTCCTAGGAGCCTCACCAATATCCCTCAATTTCTGCAATAACCACTTGGGTCTCTTGACAGAACTGGAGATGACTCTTGAGATTTCATAGATTTCATGTTTTCCTTGAAATTAACACCTTTTCTCACAACTTTCTTCCATTGCGTTGGTATGAATATCCTATAATCCGTTGAGGTATCATTATACCCCAAAAATATACCCTTATGTCATGAAGGCTCCATAGTCATCCTCTTCTCCACATGCACATGGATGTAAACTCGAAAACCAAAGATCCTCAAATGTATTATCTATGGCTTCTCTCCTGAGAATTCCTCCTCCAAAGTCTTGTCCCAAAATATCCTGTGAGGAATCATGTTTTACACACATACTTCCATGTTACATGCCTCTTCCTAAAGAAACATAGATAGATCTTGATCATGTATCATATCCTTGGTAGAATCGATGATGGACTGGACATTAATTCTCTCCACAACCACACTCTGTTGAGGGTTATATGAGGATGTCTCTCTCTTGATCCTTTCCCCCTTGAAGAAATCCTCAAAGGCCTACTCTCCCCCATTATCCAACCGCAAGACCTTGATATTATTCCTTTTTTGGTTCTCCACCTAATCCTTGAACTCCTGAAACTGACTGAAGACCTCATCCTTGGTCTTCATAAAGAAGATCAAGGTTTTCCTAAAAAGTTCATCAATGAAAATCACATAATATGATGCCCCCTGCATTGATGTTATTGACAACATTCCACTCATGTCTGAATGTATAAGATCCAAGATCCCCTCGAACCTACTTTCAATGCTTGGAAAAGCACCCTTGGTGTTATTTCCAAGTGCACACCCTCTGCACACGCCCTGTTTCTCAACACTGAACTTTGGAAGACTTGTGACAATATCCCAAAAAATCAACAATTCTCTATAGTGAAAGTGTCACAACCTCCTATTTCGTAGCTCGCATAGGTTATCACTATCATTTACCAAAGCCTAGACATGCTTTCCCTGCAACCAATATAAATTTCCCTCTCTAAACCCAATGACCATTGTTGTGTCTGGGATATCTCCCTATAGATGTATAAGTACATTCCCTATTTGAAAGTAATGGAAAAATCTGTGTCCTTCATAACTGATATTAAGAGAAACTTATTCTTCAATCCCGGTACATAAATCACATCATGGGCATCAAACAAACCACTTGACTCAATTTTGAATAAGATTGTTCCTTCTCCCTTCACTGCATACTTGGTATCATCACCAAACTCCACATGGATCCCTGAGTCCTTCTCCATCAAAATTATTAATAGCTCATGTGCTTCTGTCATATGATGAGATGCACCAGTTTCCAAGTACCACACACTCTTGATGGCTGTGTTGGTAGAAAGGAAAGAAACCAATGATAAATCCTTCTCAAACTTCGCTACAAACTCATATAGATGTGTCTTTGTTGATGTCTTTTTCTTTCTTCTTGCCTTTTTCTTCTTTGGACACTAAGATGCATAGTGTCCATTCCTATGACATGCAAAGAACTTGATTTTACTCAAGTCCTTCTTCTTTCCCGGGTGTGATGTTCCTCCATCATTTTTACCCTACTTACTGGGAACCTTTCCTTTTCCCTTTCTTGTCTTACCGACTAGGTCCAGGTTCTCACCACAACCTCCTTGATTGTTTCCTTTAGACTCCTCCTGAGTCTCTTCCTATATACAATCATCCCAAAGCCTCTACCAATCTGGTTATTTTTCCCAAGCGTAGACTCCCTTGAAAATTTGTTCCCATGACTTTGGAAAACCATTCAATGCCACATTTATGATCTCTACATCATCCAGTTTCTTCCCAATAGTTTCAAGATGAACACATAGTTGATTGATTCTCATGAAGTATTTGGTAACATTGTCAGATCTAGACATCTACACAAATATGAGTTCATTTCTTAAGACCATCTTCATATTCATGTTATCTCTCTGGAATAATCCTACCACAGCATTAAACATCTCCTTGTCCATGTTCTTCTTAGATAAGTGAGGAATCAAATCATCCTTCACTGCATCCAAGATTACCCACTTGGATTTAATCTCCTTCTTCTCGTGAGTTTCCAAATCGTGCGGATCTATTAGTGGAGGAACTAATTTTTCCACAATTTCCCAAAAGTCATATTCCTTCAAAGAAAAAGTAACTCTTTATTTTCAAGATAGGAATTTGGATGCTACATCCTATCTATCTTCGACTCTTAGACTTGTTGTTTCCATCCCTTAGACCTGATAATCTGTTGAGAAAATAACCCGCTGCTAAAATTGCCCTTGTATGATCCTGTATGCACATGTCACCACTGCAACCAACATATGTATGCACCTTTTTCTAATGAAAATTGTGTATGTATGCACCGTTTTCTACTACAACCTACATACAACTTCGTATGACTGTAAAAAACAAGTTCCACCTCTGTACGATTGTTTTCCTAAAATCCAACCCTTGATTTCCAACTTTTGGTTATAGATCTGCTAAGATCTCCTTGTTGATATGATAGATATATTGATAACTATTTTGTATATGAAATATAGCTTCTTATCAGAGTGAGAGTGATGATACCATGTTTATTTTCCAATCCCAACACCTAGGTATCTTATTATCTAGTGATATCCTTAATGTAAATCAAATTAGTAGCTCACAAAACAAAATACACTTTCTAGAATAATCAACTCAAATAAAGAGAAGAAGAAATACTAGAAAACCAAATCTCATACACAATACACAAATATATTTTACCCATCAACTATGCTTATCATTCAAATAACTTCAAATCTTACAAGGGCACTCTTACTCGAAAAATGGCCCACAAAGAAATACATAAAACTTTAGACAACACTTGCAAACCCTAGAAACTCTTGCTTGGCTATACGATCTTGTATAATCAAGTCTCTGAAATGTATGTCCCTTCCCTCATTGAAACCCACATACACACATGCTTCTCCTCACTTAAACCCACATACACACGTGCTTGTCCTCACTTTAAAGTGTGCACAACTATGTAGTGTTTTCATGCCTATGAAATCTACTAGAACTCTTTGTTTTTTCCCCTGTTCTATCTTTTCCCTGACCTGTCTTGATCTCTAGATGAAAATCCTTCTCCAACTATCCAACATATTCTTGATCAAAAGTCCCTCTTTTCTCTATGTGTCAAAACAACCAACCTTCCTCCTTTACCCTAGCCTTTCTTTTATAATCTTGAGATATGACCTAACCCTAATCTCCAAAGTGATTGATGGTTGAGATTAAATCTCACCTCACTTGAGATCAATGGCTAATATTTAATTCAATAATTCTAATAAACTTAACATTTCATTAAATAAACTCAAATAATTAATAAAAACACTTTACTTTAATAATTCCTTTAATTAAAGTAAAGTAACAAGGTAGAAGGCTTTGGACGAATTCCACACGTCTAGACACTTAGACATGTGCGGAAGTACCTATCTGATGCTACAAATATCAACAAAAAATACTAGTAACGTTTGGAAGGAATTATTCCATCAAGTTGGGACCACCTTAACCATGAGTACTTCTTAAAATCCACAAATATATGGGCATATTGAAGTGGTAAATAAATTCCTTGAAGGGTGCTAGATACAAGACCCCGACCCTGAGTTTCATCATGTCATCAATAATGCCATCGAAGAAAAAGTAATGTTCCATTTGGGTAACCCATCCAAACATGTTAGAACCATCAAACTTGTTCAGGTCCACCTTAGGACAATAGTGTCATATGTTAATATCCATTGATATATTTTTGTGTGGACCCGATGATGGTAGTGGTTGGCTAAATATTCCCAAGCTATAAGTTTCTTCTTGGTGTGGCTCAATGTGTTGTGTAGTCTAGTGGTTTTATTCTTGTATGCACTAAGTTTGCATACCTGTCAACTTATCAGCCAACATCTTTTGGAAGTTGGTGAACTTCTCATCTAGATTCTTATCCAACTTTTCATCTAGGCTCTTATCCAACTTCTAATCAAACCTATTTATGTCCTCCATAATTTTCTTAAGTTGATATTCCATGCAATTCCACTTGCTTGTAGTAGAGCAGGTGTTCATGTTGTGTGGAGAAGTATGAGGTGGTTTATAGGTACCCTTCATGGGTGAGCTCACTAAAAAAGGTTATTGGGTCCTGGGGATAAGGGAGTGGAAAGTGTTATATCTCTCTAATATAAGTGTGGGGTCCAATAGTAGTACTCAACCTGATATATTAGAGCACTAACTAAAGAGTCTCAATCGTGACCTTAGACGTACTACTCAACTACCCAGGTACTAGAGAGTGATCTCCTTGAGTGATGTTTTAGGTGTACTATAGCAACAAGACGATCAATTGAATTATCTAAATATGGTTTTAGGTATACCCAGGGGACTTCCTATATACCCGAGGGTACATGGAAGTGATATTTCGTAAACAAGTATTGTTTGATGTAGTTCTACTTGAAGCGGTAGTAGCGAGGGTTAAAAAGGTTTCCAATAATGTGATTCCACTTGTATTTATTTCATGTATTCTTCCCCTACTGTAGTTTTACATGTTGAATGACAGATCATCGTGTTATTTAATGACTCTAGAACATGTCTCTAAAAAAACAAAATTATGAGCTTGTTGACCCAAGAAAAATCTTTGAATACCACTAGAAAATAACTCGTGCAAGGTAGGGTTTGAATCCAAAAATGTAAAATGATCACAACTTCTGCTATACTTTTCGTAATGGCTATTATGAGCCAAATTATGAAATCACTTTTTTGACTAAAATTTGTGCACTCTATCAAAAGATATCCAATTTGCGACCTTCTCGCAAAAAACACTAAAAAAGTGTTGAGTTTAAATAAATTATATCTCCACTTTTTAGACTCCATTTTGGATGAATTTTTTTTAATGTTTTTGTCATCTTTTTTTCGTCGAAAATCAACAAAAAGAAAAGAAAAAAAATCCCACTTTGTGCCTAAAAATTCTCCCACTTCATGCCCGTGAAAAAGATATGATACCATTTTTGTTGTACTTAAGTCCAAAAATTCAGAGCATTCACAAACTCGAGAATACAAGAGAAAAGAGAGATAAACCCTAAGAAAGATCTCTTTGATAAGCAAAAATAGAGAGTTGTGTTCACTTGCCTCTTCAAGGTGGAAACTTGTAAGAGAAATGCTTCAAATACAATAAAAATTCTTGAAAAATCATTACATAATCTTTGACTCAATATATAGTTATCCATAGATAATTTTAACTACCTGTGTGTCCCTTAAAATGAGGTTTGACCAACTAATTTGGCCCTTGTTAATAAAAATGACCCTTTTTACGATGAGTGACTATTGGTGGGAAACTGGTTGGTATGGAAAGTTGAAAAAGGTGATAGAGTTTAGATTGGACTTGATCCATGGGTGGGAAGTAAACGAAGACATATACTATTCCTACAACTGACCTTAGAGGTAACAAACAAAGGATATTGTATGTTAAGGCAAGTTGCAAATAAACACAAAACAAACATTTGGACATAGGAATGGATGACATGGAGGGAGTTTGTTATTGAGGAAGAGTATGCCATTGAATGTCAAAGATACACATGTTATTTTTAAAGATGTTAATGTCGGGATTAGAGAGGAGTATAATCAATTAATATGGTCACTAAACCCATTAGGGGATTATGTGCCAAAATTAGGTTATAAAGTACTTGTTGAGGAAGGAACATAGGAAAAACATTTATGGCAGCGTAAAATTTTATGGAAACTGAAAAGTCCAACCATATCTAAATTTTTTATGTGGATGATCTTAAACAACAAGGATCCTACATGGGACATACTTCAAAAAACAACCTTTGTTGGTCCTAGATCGTGCAGTCTATGTCATAAAGTAGAAGAAACAAATGCACATATCATTATGACTTTCCCTTTTGCAAAGGAATTTTGGAAGGAAGTCGAGAGTATGATAGGGTACCAAAATATTTGGGCATGTGAGGATGTTGAATTGTCTTTTAGGTTATGGTTTTACAACAAGGATACAAAAAAGATCAAAGTTCTTCCACTAAATATTGCATGGGGAGTTTGGTTAGCCAAGAACCTAAAATTGTTTGAAGGAAAATAAACTCTACCATTAAAATGTGTTGTCCAGATTTTAAACATCCTGAATGCATTCCCACAACCTCAAGAGAAACAATCAACACATGGTCACTTGAAAGAGATAATAGATAAGAACCTCCCATATGAATACTTTGATGGTGCCTCTCAGGGGACCCCTCCTATGGGTGGATTAGGAGAAATTTTGTATTTATCACAAAATCATAGTTTAAAATTCAAAGATGAAATTGGGTCGGAATCAAATAACTTATGTGAGTTGATGGACCTCAAACTAGTTATGAAATTTGCTCAAGAATTAGGAGTTTCACATATACAAATATATGGTGATTTTTTTCTTTTTATTAAGTGGATGCGCAAGGAAATAACATTGAGAAACTTTACTTTACAATCCCTATTTAATTAAGTACAATCACTACTAACAATTTTCTCACAAACATCTTTTTCACAGATCTACAGGGACATGAACATGATAGTGAATGAAATCTCCAAAGCTAGAATAGAGATGGATTAGGGAACTTGGATGGTGTTAGTTTAGCAGGAAAGGAAGACTAGTTTTGATTATGGACATGAGTCTTGGATACAATTATGTTTTCTTGTATTTATAGTTATTATAAAAACTTGAAAATAAATGTTGGAAGATAAGATTGAGTACATGTATACTTTTGGTATCTTTTGAGATGATGACAAGATACTTTGTTAAAAATATATTCTTGAGCACTACCTATAGAGTAGGAAGAAAAGACATATGAGGTAAAAATCTATGCTCAAGTTTGAAAAATCCATTTTTAATGCATACAACATCTGCTACTTTGTAATATTGTTTTCATTAATAATATCACACAATTCAACATTTATCTCCTCCCCCCTCCTCTATCCATGCTTCAATGTGTCTGTGTGATCGGGTTTCTGAATTTCAGTTGAATATGGGTTTGTGTGGGGTTGGATGTCTAAGTTTGAGTCTATTTTGGGTTTAATAATGTTTGAGTATGTGATAGAGGAGGTGGATGAGATTGAATGGACTGAAATAGAGGAAATAAATTGAGGTTAGGTTGGGATGGGATGGGATAGAGTAGAATGGAAGCAAACAAACTTCATTGGGAATCAAGGACACAATTGAGATCGATGCTCTCTTTGAATAACCAATGAGATTCAATTCTAGGTACATATTATTATTATTCCCTCGTAGCTCTTTTCTCAAAATCATGAGGGAACGTAGTCCTTTCATTTCAACAATCTCATTCATTTATATTAATTTCTTGGTCATTCTGAGTTGGGCATCATCAATAAGCTGAGTGGGTTGTTATTATTTCCTCCGAGCTCTGATTTTTTCTCATTGTTCTCAAACGTTGTAGAAGCCTTGGTCCTTTCATTTCTATTAATTTCTTCATCCTTTCAATGAGGGAAAGATTTTGAAACATTTGGAGTTGGACTTCATCCATAAGCATAGTGGGTTGTTATTATTTCCTCTAAAATATTCTATGATTTGCTCCAAAAATCCTAGAAACTATAGTCCTTCCACTTTTACAATCTCATTCATTTATATTAATTTCATCTGGGTTGCAATGCGGATTTAGTTCTGTTTTGATCAGGGCTTCGTATGTAACATCAGAATGAATGAAAAGGAAAATTTTGATGGATTTTCATAAAAATATTCATTGGTTCTTAAACTCCACTCTTGTGTATGTATGGCTCATTAAAGTTCAACTTACAATCTGTTCATATGTATTCTAGGTTGGGGTTCTTCTACAACTCTAACCAAACTAGATCACATCACACTCCAACTCAAATATTATTTTCTCCTACCTCGACTTGCTTATCAATTTAGTTTCTCCATAAGTGTACTTTGGTTTAGCCTAACTCTCCTATATTATTTCAAAGAGGGTTCTCAAGGATTTTCTTCACCCATAGGTACTCGACATCATGCCTGTAATTTGATGTTCAACATCTACATCCTAGAAGTGGCAACATTAAATGAATTGCTACCAGGTGCACTTTTCCATTTGGAATTGTATTTGACAGGTCACTTCAAATTCAATGCATAGAAAGTGACAAGAATAAAAGTAATATAATTATCAATTTCACATTTATATGAATAAATAGCCTATCAAATTACTAATATATTCTTGGTAGAGATTAAGTTTTAGTATGGATCTACATCTCATTTTGACAAAAGGGCCAAGTGTATTGTTTACCTTCTCCACCAAAAATATCCCTAATTCAAGACTAGTATCATGGGTGACAGTGGGAGTTGGGACTTTGTAGTCCCTCTCCCCTATGCCTATTTTTGAATTTCAAGTGAACATCCCATCCAATTTTAGTTTCCCATATCTTGTATTATTTATTTCAATGAAACTACACAACACTATTAGCAATTTCTACTTTCTTGGTCACCCTATTCATTGTCCAAAACCAATGATTCTCCTTAAGCAATTTTTGGATCTCTCTTGACTAAAGATTTTCCTTTCAGCTTGGTTTTACATTATTCATGGTTCATGGTAGAAAATAAAAGATATTACCATGTTAATGGTTCTTTTCTTGGTGGATTCTAAGCCTAATTTTAGAGGTGTGAAGTTTGTTGGTAGAAAAGAAAGGATATTACCTTGTTCATGGTTCTTTTCTTGGTGGATTCTAAGCCTAATTTTAGAGGTGTGAAGTTTGTTGTCTCAGTAAGTAATTTTTTAATCTTGTGGGATTGATGAATTTTCCTATGTAAGGATGATTGCACGTATGTATAATTATTTGGAGAATCAATGAAAAGTGTCATTCAATCATTACAGGATCCACAATCATAATCAAATTGTGTATATTCTTTTGTATCTCATTTTCATCTCCTTTTTCACAATTCCACTAATAGAAACAAAATAAGGTAATGCAATTCACTTAACACCATAAAATGGAGGTTTGTAATCTAGCGTTCCCTTCAACCTTCGTTTGTAAGAACACTATAGGTGTCACCACTAGTGTTACCCCTGTCTTGTATTCTACATTGAGATCTTATCAATTCTACTTTGATTTGTTGAATCCTATTTTGAGCAATTGTGAATGCTTCTTATAGTACTCCATACAATAACATATCTTCTATGTTCTTCTTCAAATGCTCAATTTCCTTATATTTGTAATGTTGATTTGTTCTTATATTTGAGCCCACTATTGAATTATTAGCTACAACAATACATCAACTTGCTCATTTAGATGTTTTATCTTGTTAGTATTATTCGATTTGTCTTTAAATCTCTATTTACCATTTTATTCTAGAAATATTGATTACACAAAATCTTTATCATGCACACCATTGTCTACTCCCTAGTTTTCATTTTTTTTGTAACATTGAAGGTAATATTTCACTCTTCATATAGTTATACCAATGGTTCAAGGGATACAAAATGCCAACAATTCAATTATCCATGGTAAGTACCCTTGTTGATCTTGGATGTAATTTTGTTAAAAAGAGTAGTGGTAACATGGGGATTTAATTTAAATAACTTGCAACACTCCTTGATTCTTCTTTTATTTTACTTTTCTAGTCCAATACTAAGGGAAGATAATCCCAAAAATACAAATGGATATGCTCTCTCTATATATTTATTTATTCACAAGTCTTTATGAAATTTATAGTTCATTAAAAGGTTGCAACTTGATTATGATAGTTTTCAAATAAAAATATGAACCCAAAGAAATTCACCTTTAGCTCCAAAGGGAATGTTACTAATAACCAAAAATTCCAATGTTAACTAAAATATGATTAATTGTTGTTTTTCTTAAACAATCTAAACTGTCTACTAAAAAACTTTGTTTAATTTCATATATAGATCTTAGAAACTTCACCTTTGAGAGTCTCACTTCTCTCACTACTAAATTGTTATTCATTTATGCATTTTTGTTTTTTATAGACATTTCTTTTCATATTTTCTGATGTAAATTTTAAGGGTAGGGAAAAAAGTATATAAAAAAACAAAATGAAAGGAGGTCCAAAAACTTAATTGTACTCAATTTTTCATTTGATGGGAAAGGTTTTGGCCAAATTCCATGCTTGGATGGCATTAAAATATAGCTTCACGTGACTTCATAAATTGAAGCAAGCAAATACCAAAGCACGCTCTTCATGTTCTTGCACCACATAACAAAGTGAAGTTGTCATGTCTCTTTTCTTTTTCTTTTTTCCAACAGAAAAAATTTCAAACATATATATTAATATATCTGTTGTTCTCAATGAGAGTACATAAGTCCAAAATACAATGCCCAGTAATGGTTTACAGTAATGGATAGCATCCATCTTCAAGAGACTATCTATAATTCACTAACAGAAAGTCAAAAAAATTACGTTGATATTACACAAATTTCCTCTATCCCTTTAATAATTTACCAAAATATGAGATACTTTAGAAATTCCAAAAAAGATACAAGTATAAAAATAACTTATAGATCCATAGATAATCAGCATGAGTCATAGTTTGTCATAGATATCCCAGGGACCTGTACTACTAAATATATAGTCGCATAATAAGTGGGGGGGGGGGCTCCTGGTCATCCTGCCATTTCTTGAAATGTATCATTCCTTCCATGACCTGTAGGGCCTTTTTGGAGAGTGTGTTTGCCTCTACATTCTCTTCCCTATAAATATGATCAAATTTGATCTCTCTGAAGAGTGTAATTAGTTTTCTTACCTTCTCCATCCAGCCCAAGAGTGATGATACATGAAGATTGCATTTAAGATTTAACCAATCCACCACTATATTTGAATCCCCCAATACCTGAAGCCGATCAATACCAAGTATGTGTGCTAAGGATAAGATTTCCCATACTCCAAGTAATTCAGCCCTAGTATTTGAGCCCATCCCACAATTTAAGGTCCACCTATAGAATGTATTCTCCCCAGTACTGATAATACCACCCACTCCACAAAGTAATCCATTATTCTGTGATGCGCCATCAAACCAACATACATTTTTCATTATTATATCAAGTGGTTTCTTTTTCCTCTTTGGACATTGCACAATTGTAGATTGAGTCCTCGATGCATCCATCAAGCCTTGGATCTGGTACACTACACCCTGTACTGAGGGAATATGGGATTCAAATAAGTACTTATTTCTAGCCACCCACAAATACCATCACATCAACACAGGGAGGGTCTTTCGGGATTTCTCCATCGATAACCAAGCTTCATAACAATGAAATAAATATCTACCTCCCCAAATGATGTTAAGATTGTAAACAGTAGCCAAAGCCGACCAGAAATATTGTGAGAAGGAGCAAGTAATAAAAATGTGATTAATCGTCTCCTCATCATTTAGACATAATGAGCAGATACTCGGGCCTACCCATCCCCTCTTTCTAATATTTTCCCAGGATAAAACCTTATTTTCCAGTGCCAGCCAAAGAAAAAGTTTTAACTTAAGTGCCAAATCACAAGTCCAAATGTGTCTTCGCCAATCAGTGATATGAGTCGACCAATATTCATTAGTCAGGGCATTGTAAACATTTTTTACGGTGATAAGTCCCAAATGATCACCATCAATCCAAATCAAGTTATCTTCTCTTGGATGAAGTTGAATCCCCGATTGTATAAGCACCTTGCAGTATGCAATCCATTCCATTGCCACATTTCCACTGAGCTCTAAATATTCACAAGTTTTCATTGATTTGTGACAAAACCCAAAGTTGCCTCAACCGTTGCTTGATAAAGATAACATGTGTTTTTTTCCTTAAGAACCTCATGAAGCTTTGAAGATAATAATGAATTACCACCTATCCCCAAGATCTTTTCCATACCTATAAGAATCTAAGACCCATTCCCTGGATCTCGACTAATCCACTGAGTAATGATAGGTAAAGTTTTCAGTAGATTTTTCCATATTTGTGAGATGGGAGGTTGAATAGGAGAAGCCAACCATAGCTAGGTAGATACTGAACAGTAGGGAAAGTATTTATCCTTAACCATTTTATGCCAAATACTATCATTAAACAAAACACACCATAAAGAGTTTGTTTCTAAGGCACGATTGAACAAGAAAAGATTTCAAACACCCCAGCCACCCAAATGTTTAGGCTTAGCAATTTGCTCCCAACTACAAAGATGAATACCCTGGGTATTGCCTCCTCTCGACCAAAGAAATTCAAAGATAAGCCTACAAATCCTCAAGAGAACAAAGGTTGGAACCACAACCAAGGCCATCCAGTATACATATTGTTTTTCAAGAACAGATTTGGCGAGTATAAGTCTTCCTCCTAAAGTCAACCACCAGTTGCACCATTGATTGATCCTTTTCTCAAATTTTATGATAAGCCACCTCCAATATTTAAAAGTAATCTTATCTGCCTTTAGAAAGTATCCTAAGTAACGGAACCCCAAAGACATCTCCACAAAATTATAAGTAAACAAGGTTTTTAAATGCTCCAGAAATACTCCATTTATCCCGGAAAAATGGATAGTCGACTTCTGTGGACTTATCTTTAATCCCGACACACTGCCAAAACTATATAACAAAGACTTGATCACCTTCCATTCTTCCAGTGATGCCTTAGACATGATTAGAACATCATCAACAAAAATAAGATGAAGGATTTTGACAATCCTAGAAACCTTCACACCAATTAATAAACCGTCTGCTTGAACCTTTTTCAAGAGAAGGCTGATGCTTTCCATGACAAGGATAAAAAGAAGTGGTGAGATTGAAAATCCCTGATGCAACCCGCATTCACCTTTGAAAACCTGGGAGCCCCCCCCCCATTGATCAGGACCAAAAAAGAGGAGCTAACCACACAGCTCATAATTCAGTTTATGATCTGAACATTCAAACCCGTTTGTACCAAAATCATGCGAAGGAAGTCCCAACTAACACAGTCATAATCTTTCCTGAGATCCAACTTAAGTATCAGTGCCTTTTTTTTTCTAGCCATGATACTATGAATACATTCTTGCACAGTACCAATAACATCAAGAATCTGCCTGCCCTTTAGGAATCCAAGTTGTTCCCCAAAAAGTTCCCGCGAGAGTATGGGCTTAATCTTACTTGCAATGACCTTGGAAATCAATTTATAGCAAATATTACAAAGTGTTATGGGTCTATAATTCCCAAAGGTCCGAGGATTATTCTCCTTTGGGATTAGTTCCAAGAAAGTAGAGTTTAAAGTACTTTTTATCCTTCCTCTAGTTCTAGTATCTTCAACAAGATCCACCAAGTCATCACTGACCACTTCAAAAAATTTCAAATAAAATTCTACTGTCCACCCGTCTGGGCCCAGACTTTTATCAACTGCAAAGAGTTTCAATATTTCCATAATTTCCTTTTTAGTAACTAGATTTTCAAGCTTAATGGAATCCTCCTCGGTAATAAAATGAGGAAACATCTGGACAATATTAACTTGATCCATAGGAGTGATTTGGGGGTCCTTAGAAAATAAATTCTGAAAGTACCTGTTTGCTTCAGATTTTAAAGCTTCTTGCCCCAATTCATCTCAGATCTCCCAAAGGTGTTTGTGATTCCTCTTCGCAGTAGCAACCTTATGAAAATACTTGGTGTTCTGATCCCCACTTTTTAACCAAATTACACAACTCCTTTGTCCCCAAATTTCTTACTCAATAATAAGTAGTCGGTTACGTTAAGTTTCCAGAGTCTTCAATCTACATGTATCTGAAGAGTCAAGCCCTTCTCTAGGGAAGTTTGAGAGAGTATCCCTGGTCTCCTCTTCTAGAGAAGATAGTTTTTTTTGTTGTTCAATTCATCTTAACCGTTCCCATGATTTGATTCACGCTTTAAGGGCTCTCAGTTTCCCAACAAATCTGATATGGATATCTAATTCTTCTAAGAATCCAGGATCATGCCAAACCTCACTTACAATAGTCATGAAGTCCACCTCATCCAACCACAAAGTATTTAATTTAAAAGGAAAATCTATCGGGAAAGGTTGGAGATCGAAATGAACTACCACAAGTGCATGATCAGAGAAAAAGGGAAGATCCGCCCAACACCAGTATCTAACCACATCAGTGAGAAGGCTTTCCGACATATGAATCTTGTCCAGTCAATTTGAAATACAGTTCCTACCGTTTCTGTCATTCCTCTAGGTCGAGACAATCTCGATCGGGACCAAATCAATCAGTTGATGTTTCAACAACATGTCCTTGAAATACTCTGCAAGCTTGTCCAAATGTGCAGCTGCACCCCAAACTTCGTCATCTCCTACGGAAAATTTTAAATCACCTGCAAGAATCATATTTTTAGAATCCAATATACCACTCTAAGCCACACGGTCCCAAAATAATTTCCTCTCAACACAGGGTCCATAAACATTTAACAAACAGATGTCATGTTTGTTTTCTAGAGAGATGCCTTTGAGCATAATACCCCGAATAAACAATGTGGGAGTCAACAAGAACTTATTCGGATCCCACACCACCAGGAGCCCTCCCAAATTTCCAAGTGAACTAAACACACTAATGTACCAACTCGGAACAAAACGAAGCATAAAATGGCTCACCTTAACTTCATCAACAAGTGTTTCTTGCAAGAAAATCACATCCAGCTTAATAGAATGACAAAATTTGCGCATGGAGGCTTGTTTAAGGGTCCCTCCCACCTGGAAAATATTAATGGAGAGAAAAATTATGGTCTGGCACGATCAATGGATTTGATGCCTCTAAGCACCCCATAATCTGTAGTAGTGGAAGAGTAAATAATAGGAGCATTCCCCGACAGTGTGGCTCGTTTTTGGGCACTTCTAGTTTTTATCAGGGAAGTCTCAAATCCAAGCCCCTTGGACCAATTATAACTCAAACTTACACCCCCACCATGAATTTCAGAAGGATCCACTGAATCTGAATTTCCCAACAAAGGAACGACTGTATTTCCTAAAAACATAGTGAGTGGCACCAAGGATTCGGCCTCCCGATCAATAGGTACTAATGCCACCAATGTCTCCCCAAGAGAACAGTCACGAGGGTCCTCCTCCCTGTAACCTGAGAGTACATAAGGTTCGGTCCCCCCCAAGTCAATCCCCATCCTAAAGTTCATTTCTAATGTAAGAGAGGTATTTGAGGTATCCCCCACCTCAAAGAAGGATTTTTCAGAGCCAGAGTGACAAATCCTGGGTTTCACCAGAGTAGGATGGGCCCTACCCAAAACATGAACAGGTATATCAACTCCCAAGGTAAAGGAAGGCTCATCCCGTGACATAGAACCCAACCCAGGAGTAGTGAGGATAACAGGAAGCTCAGACGATGGCTCGGCAATAGGAGTAGGGTCATATGCATGACCTATAGACACCATCCCATGTGGATAAGTCGCATCCAATGCGAGTTTTTCCCAAGAAGATAAAGAATTAAAAATTCCAGGACATTGGGATTTTAGCTTACCCGTAAGAGTGTTTGTTCCCGAGATGTTCGAACAATCCGAGGAAATAGGGTCAGGTACTTCTTGAGAAACCGATTCAAATTTCAGCGAGAAGACTCTAGGCTCTTTCCAAATTCAAGAGTTATATGATTACTCTTCCTCTTCGCATCCCTGACATGTGTTTCTCAAATGTCTTGTCTTCCTATAGAGTGTACAATGAAACGATATCCCCAGGTAGTCGAGTAGTTTAGAAAAAAATTAATCCCGCCACTATATGTCTAGAGTTTCCAATAGATCACAATTTATATCGACCTCGACTAGAATCCTACCTAGCTTCCATTTTGGTGCACACAGAGCCTTCTCATCAACACTAATAAATCTACCCAAGGCATTACCAATAGTCGTTCAAACCTTCATGTTCCAAAAATTTAAAGGAAGTCCTGGCAGTAAAATCCATAGATGCCTATGGCGAAAATAATCTCGAGATGGGTCAAAAGAGATCCTCCATCTCTTTAGCATCAGACTCCCTCCATCAAAATGCCACAAACAACCTAAGATTTTCTTCACATCCTTCGAAGAAGGAAAACAAAAACCAAACCAGCCACGTGGGAGAACATAAAGTTCGGGGGTATACCCTATCAAGGGTGTCCAATTCACCTCCATCCAACAAAGAATTGGTGTAAAACAATGAGAGTGGTAAGAAAATATACCCACAAGAGCATTGAATGCCAAATTGATTGCTTCCTCCAAACCCAAGTCGTCCCCCAACACCATCTTTTGTCGGGTCCTATTTGGTATCCACGATTTCTTAGGTAACCGGGACCTCAAAGCTTGCTTCCTACCTACAGAGAAAGGATCTCCACCACCCCGAAGATTTTGAACTCCACTAGTTACATCAAAACCAGTCGATGTGTGACCTAGGTGCACACCATTCAGCCTCCCTCCAATCACTCTACCCACCGCATAGTTTGGTAAAACCTCCACAGAGTTGTTTGGTTGTAAGGAAGATGGTTCTAGAGTGGGACGCTATGCAGAAATGGGCCTGACAGATTCAATAAACATACCCACCTATTCCAAAGCGTCCTCATCTACCACATTCATCAGAGCTTTAATTGTTGCTTATGTCATTATATATGTTGGCCCAACCAAAGGCGTGCCACCAGCCTACCACCAAAGGTGGAATAGGTAGAAAACCGAGGTGTTACACTATCTAGAGTGTTCTATTAATGACAGAGTTTAAGGCAATTAAAGTCCACCCACCCAGAGGAAATTTTTCACAAACAGACAGTAAATAAAATTAATGCAAATTACCACAGTTCCAGGTGGGAACGCACAAGGAGCACAGATCGATAAGTATTCCCATCAAAATAGGAAACTAGTATAGTAGGAGCTCCAACAAATGTGGCAGAAACCCCCAACTAAAACCTCTAGCTACTCTAACCAACACCTCCGATAATCTCGATGTAAAATAGTTGGAGCGTTGAGATAAGGCCGCGTTATAATAGGTCCCACCATTAGAACCGCCAAACTAGAAGGTGTCGACCAGGTTCTAAAGAAAGTAAAAAAACCTAGAACTCCATTCGAAAGTCACCAAAACTACCTAAAAGGCCACTAGAGTCCAAACTAGTCGTCGTCCCCACCATTAGAGCCAAAGGCCTGTTGCAGGATTTTGAAATAATTTCCCGCCCATCGCATTCTCATACATCTCTTCCCTCCTCACATGGGACAACTTGAAACCAACCTACGATGTAGTATTAATCATGTCTCTTCTCTTGTATCCCAATATTCATGAGTTACATATGAACTTTAAAAGAACTATTGCTCTATCAACAATCAATAGATAGGGAGATGATTCATGCCTTCCATGCCCCCGTTGCTTTCCTCAAATTTCTCATGGCTTCAATCTCAAATTCTTCAGAGATAGTTTAGTTTTAATAAAGTGAAGGGGGTGGAAATGGCATAATTGACTAAATAAGAAGAAGAAGAAAAGAGGCAAATTTTATTGGCTCAACTTAAACATGTTATATTTTACTATTGCATCTTTGGTTAATGTTTTTCAATGAATGTTGTGAATGTAAGAACTAGTATGAAAATGTCACATTTTTTGACTCCATATTTGACATTGATCACTACTTGCATCAAATCCAAATGTTTATAGCTGATACAAACTTTGGGTTATGTACAACATGAGTGCATTGAACATAAGAAACAAAATCCAAATCCAATATTTAGACCCTAATTGATCACTACTTGCATCAAATCCAAATGTTTATAGGTGATACAAACTTTGGGTTATGTACAACATGAGTGCATTGAACATAAGAAACAAAATCCAAATCCAATATTTAGACCCTAATTGATCACTACTTGCATAAAATCCAAATATTTATAGCTGATACAAACTTTGGGTTATGTACAACATGAGTGCATTGAACATAAGAAACAAAATCCAAATCTAATATTTAGACCCTAGACTTATTAGAGCTCTCAAGCTTATACAAAGAGGACCAACATTTGGGGCTATGTAAGAAAATAGGGTAGCATTTATTTTATAATTTTGTTGAAGTTATATTTAGTTGTGTAAATAGAATGAGGCAAATATACATGTATATGTCCAATACATTCATAGCTTATATTTTAATTATCCAAACAACTCAATTTAAATA
>ML781224.1:578440-590323 GCA_009831015.1 Picea engelmannii | reverse complement strand
TACCCTTTCACTACCCAGGTTTCCCAACCTCTCAGTTTACCATTTTGTACATGGAATTATAAGCAAATGCATTTAATCAATTAAACACACTTAAATCTCAGAGTAAAATACATAAGTTGCTGCTACAATTACACAAGCCATAGAAGTCACAGTATTTTATTTACACAGTGGAAAACATGATACAAAACAACACAGTCATGCGAACATGATCAAAACATAACTTAGAATACTTATCTTTTATCTGTTGTAGAAATCACCAACCAAGTGCAGGCCTTCCACGAACCTCCCAGCCTTAGACCACACTGTTCATCAGCTCAACAGTAGGTCACCCCCGAGCTGGGACCGAGCTCCACCCCAAGACAAGGAATCCTAGGCTAGGCTGAGGTTACAGGGAAGATAGCACATACACAACCACCAGGAAGAAAACTCTCCCAGGAATCTCCCACGCTCACTGCCCACAGACCCTCATTCCCCACATGCATGTTCCACCCCAGGAGAGTGCACCTTCTCTGTCACCTAGACAGTCCTTCGGCTGCCAGTCTCCCTTACCTTGCGTTACAGGACCAGACCGGACCGGAAGTCTCCGGGCTCTATGGCAGCTACAGGGATTCCTTTCAGGAGTTCTCTTCTCCCTCTGCGCACTCTCTCACCTGGAGGAGTCGCTCACAACCCAACAAGCCTCACACAATCCAATACTGCGCAGTCACAACAACCCACGGGAACACAGGCAAGGCTTCCCAAAACGGTTCAGCAATCCCTAGATGATCTCACGGCATGATTTCGGAACAGCTCCACGTACAGGCTAGCTCAGCTTTTGCCCCAACAACCAAGGATTCTTCCACTCAAGTTCAACACAGGTTTCCGATGCAAGAAATGCACTCCCGGGTTTTGCCAAGAACAGACACAGACTCACAGCTCTGGACGGGGGTGTACACGCATTCCTCTAGGCAAACACAGGCTTTCCTCTCTGTCTCTGGATTCCACGCAGGTCTCTTGCAGACTGGTCTCTACCGCCCTCCCCAGGGCAGTCCCCTCGAATGAACCCCCCCACGGCTCACTTCGTCTGTTTTATTTGCATGCACCAGGGTTGACACTTGTCACCCTGGGAACTGCATGCGTTCCATCTGTACGCCTTCCTCCCACCACTTGGGAATCACGTGTCCTTCCCCAAAGGACTTAGGATAAAATAATATGCACATGGCTCTTTTTGGAAATAATATTAAAATATTATTCCAGGCCTAAGCCCCCTAGGCTTAGCCTCTAGGCTTAGCCTCTAGGCTCAACACTCAGCCCCTTTCCAACCTTCCAGCCCCTAGTTCCTTGCCCACTCTGTGGACACTCAGTCCCCCATCACTCATTCATCGTGGTCGGATTGCACTAGCGGTGTTTATATTTATTAATTGATCTGCATACATACAAGTACATCAACAGGCACCTGGCCTTCAACACTTAGGCTCCCTGGCCTAACAAAACACATAAGCCTACAGCTTATACAAAACTTGGCTCACCAGCCTATAGAACACATTTACAATTCTTTGCATAAAACATGATCTGTAACGGGGCTCGGCCTTGGGGACACTACATATCATGTCATCAACATATAAACATACAATCAGAATTTTACTGTGTTGATCCATTTTGGCATATAAAGTTGGCTCATTTTGGCTTTTGCTGAAACCACTTTTGATCAGGTAAGTGTCAATTCTATTGTACCAAGCTCTTGGAGCCTGTTTTAAGCCATACAAGGATTTCTTCAACCGATATACTTTGGCTAGTTGTTCTTTGACTTCAAATCCAGGTGGTTGATCCACATAGACCTCTTCTTCTAAGACACCATTTAGGAAAGCTGGCTTGACATCCATCTGGTATACTTGCCATTTGTGTTGAGCTGCTATGGCTAAGAGAATCCCTACAGTGTCTAACGTTGCTACTGGAGCAAAAGTTTCACCATAATCTATACCTGGTTGTTGTGAGAATCCTTTGGCAACAAGTCTTGCCTTGTGTTTTTCAATCTTCTCCTTTTCATTGAGTTTAGTTTTGTAAACCCACTTGACACCAATACTTTTCTTGTGTCTGGGAAAATCAAAAAGATCCCATGTCGTGTTCTTCTCAATGGATTCGATCTCTTGGTTCATGGCTTGAACCCAATGTGTCTCCTTAGCTTCTTCTTTAAAAGACGTGGGTTGACATGACATTAAAGCAAAAAGGTTGTGATGTTCAATGTCATCCAACTGCTGATAGATTTCTCTCAAACTTTGAGTTCTCTGATTTTGAAGTTCAGAGGATGAGTCTCTGCTTGAAGTTGAGTGATCCTAAGAATTTTGAGATTGTTCTTGTACCTGTAATCTTGGAAGAGCAGGGTGAGGTATTGGCTGTCATGAATCGTCTGTGTTTTCAGGACTGGGCAACAATGGATTTTGACTGTCCATTTTCTGATTTTTAGATTCGTTCCAGAGTTGATTTTCCAGAAATTTTACATCTCTGCTGAGAATTAGTTTCTTTGAGATTGGATTGTAAAGCCTGTAAGCTTTTGATGTTTCATTGTATCCAGTAAAGATACATTTCTCACTTCTGTCATCCAGTTTCTTCCTTATTTCGGAAGGTATGTGAGCATATGATATGCATCCAAATGTCCTTAGATGAGCAACATTTAGCTTTGTCCCACCCCATGCTTCTTGAGGGACTTTCATCTTGAGACTGGTGGTTGGAGATCTATTCAAGAGATAGACTGAGCATGCTACTGCTTCAGCCCAAAAAGTATTTGACAAACATTTCTCTTTGAGTAGGCTTCTTTCCATGTTCATAATTGTCTAATTTTTCCTTTCAGCCACTCTATTCTGTTGTGGAGTATACCTGGTTGTAGTTTGCATGATGATGCCTTCTGATTTGAAAAAAATTGCAAATTCTTTGAAGCTGTATTTTCCTCAATCTGACTTGATTGCTTTTACATATTTGCCACTCTGTTTTTTAGCTTTTACTTTGAATTCTTTGAATTTTGCAAAAGTTCTAGACTTGTGTCTGAGAAGATAGATCTAGATTTTCCTGCTAAAGTCATCAATAAACGTTAGAAAATAAAAGCTACCACCTATTGACTCTGTTTGCATTGGGCCACATAGGTCAGTGTGAACAAGTTCGAGATGTTGTTTGTCTTGAGTGGAGGACTGTGGAAAACTAGTTCTCTTATGTTTTCCAAGTATGCAAGACTCACATGGGGGATTTTTCTCTTTGAAGACATGGAGACCTTTGACCATGGAGTGCTTCTGTAAAAGACTTAGACTCTGAAACGGTAGATGTCCAAATATTGTATGCCAAACCATAGTTTCATTGGGGGTGGATGCACTTTGTTCATATGTTTGGATCAGATTTGCAGTTCTGAGGGTCAGGGGAAACATCTTATTCTGAGTCATGTGGATTTCATAAATCAATTTTGTACTGGGGGTTTTATCATATATCCTGCATGAGGCTCCCTCAAAAAGTACCTTATAGCCATGTTCAATGAGTTGTCCTACACTTAACAGATTATGTTTCAAATCTGGAGCATAATAGACATTGTTTATGTCTTTCTTTACATGTTTAGTAAGAATAGGTACAGTTCCTTTTCCTTGAACTTTCACTAAGGAATCATTTCCAAGCATAATATCAGAGGAAATTGAAGAATCAATGCATGAGAGTAAATCTTTGTTACCTGTCATGTGATTGTTGCATCCACTGTCCAGCAACCAAATATCTTTATGATGTTCTTCAGTCTTGTGGCATGAGAGAAACATACCTTCGAAGGTTTCTCCTTCATGATGTGAGATGTGTGCTCTGCCTAAAAGCTAATCTGTGTGCTTCTTCCAACATTCAGATTCATAGTGTCCAAACATTTTGCAGTAATAGCACTGTATGCTTGATTTGTCATTTGATCTTCTCCCTCTGCCTCTTTGAGGCTGGAAACTCTGATTCTGGTTCTGTTGTCTGTGACCTTGGAAATTTTGATTCTGGTTCTGTCGTCTGTGACCTCCACTTGAGTGTTGGTTACTTGTAATGTTCCATCTTCCTTGGTGACCTCTGCCTCTTCCTCTGCCTCTCCCTCTGCTGAAAGAGAATTGATTTTTGAAGGCATTGGCGATTGACTCATCTGTGAGATGCAGTCTGGTCTCGTGTATCAACAGGGAACCAATTAGTTCATCTATTGAAAAATGTGATAGATCCTTGGATTCAAGGATTGTTGTAACGACCATTTCAAATTTCTTTGGTAAAATTCTGAGGACTTTCTCAACAATGCGTTGATCAAGGATGGTTTCACCAGTCATTTTGATCTGGTTCACGATTCCCATGACTTTGGTCATAAACTAATCAACATTTTCAGACTCTGTCATTCTTAAAGTCTCGAATTGCGTCTGCAAGGTCTGCATCTTGATTGTTTTGACCCTATCATTTCCTTGGTAGGTTGATTTAAGGATGTCCCGTGCCTGTTTTGAAGTAACAACGCCTGTGATTTTTGAGAAAATCGAGTCATCCACTGAATTTTGAATCCAGAATTTGGCTTTATTCTCTCTGTTCCTCTGTGTTGTCTGAGCAGTTCTATGTTGGTTGGTCATGGCAACAAGGTCTACTGGATCTGGTTCCACATATCCAAGATCCACTAGATCCCGACACTCTTGTGCTTGCAAGAAGGATCTCATTCAAAGAGACCAAAACTCATAATTCTTTCCAAGAAGAATTGGTCCTTGAGTTGATCCTAAATTGCTAGACATGACCATCTTTAAAAAAAAATTAACACAACAGAAAAAAAATTGTTAGAAAATTTTGTGTTTACCTGTTTCCTGTGCGAAAATCGGGTCTTTGAGTTTCTTGAAGTGACTTTAGACCGAAATACGCAGTGTAGACTACTTCTTTGACTTTGATCTGGCTGGATTTGACTATCCGAGCGAAAGATCTACTGATTCAGGGCTCTAAGCTTTGTTATTTTGCAACTGTAGCAACTGTAATGGCGGAATCAGTTCAAATGTGAACTCAGCCCCGCGCGAATAAGCACTGAGCGCAAGCTCCTTCTTCACGTGACCACTACCTGTGACCACTGGCTTAGCTCACAAAGAGCGCGTCGCGTTTTGCGACCTCAAGAGTATAGGTGTGTGAGCCACTCCTGACTCTCCAACTCCCGAACTCTGAAAGGGGCTTAACGAGCCCTCAGCTCCTCTCGTATCCTTCCTCCACGCGACCACGGTCCACTTTTCGGGATTTCGCAGTGAGCGAAGTTGCGATGCAATTCCAACCTTTCCTCCTTGGAATCCCGAAATCCGAAACTCCAATCTATCCTCTGTTGCGGATCGACGGTCCAGGTCCTCCTATGATCTGACGGTTCAGATCCTTTCGGGATTTAGCGACCCTTGAACTCTCGTCACGATGTTCTCCAAACCCCGAACTTTGAAATGCCAAAATCTTGGAGCCTCCCAAATCAACGGTTCACGCTCCTCTGGATCTAACGGTCCAAATTTCGTCGAGATTTCGTGTTTCGCGAAGTCGAATGACTTGCACCTCTGTTCTCCCAATCCCCGAAATGTCGATGACACTAGATCGATGGTCTAGGCTTCTCTTTGATTGACGGCTGCGATCAAGTTGGGGTTTCACACTCCGCGACCTTAGAGGATGGCGCACCTCTGTCCTCCTGATTCTCGATTTCTCGATCGCGTCAGATCGACGACTCACGATCTTTCTCGATCCAACAGTTCAGATTGAGTCGTGATTTCGTGATTCACGAATTCTCACCGCAGTGTGCTCTGACCTTTACTCCCCGCGAGTCAACGAAATGTCGAGATCTTGCCACGTGTCCTCCTTGATGGACGGTCCCAAAGATTTCGGGATTTCGCGACTTCACAAGTCGGCTTTTCTCCTGTGCGCTCCAGAGGACTAAGCCTCATGCACTTTTTCCCGGATCCGACGGCTATTGGTCCTCTGTGCTAAATCTGACAATCCAGATTTAATATCTTGTGCTTTGAGAGTTGAATGGTCCCGTCGTTATCCTCCATGCAACTTCGCTTGATCCAACGATTGTCGGCTATATGCACTAGATCTTACGGCTAAAAATCTTTTTCCTTTTCTATGTGCTCCTCGTCCTTTCTAAACTCGATCGAGGGCTCATATCTGTTCGCAGGGCCGATCTTACGGCTGTGTCTGCTTGTCCTTTGTTGCTCTCGAAGAATCTTCTCCGGAAGAAAGAATTTCACGAATTCTTTAAAGAACTCACGTATCTTTAATTGTTTATGCTCTCTGCAACTTTGCTTCGTGAATCTTTCACGAATCTTTAAATGCTCATGATTCTTTCGAGCGTATTGCGCTCTGCTTCCTCGCGTTTTCTTTTTGCAGTGATCTTTAGAGCGTATTTTGGATTACGCGTTGTTCTCCAAGCTCTGTGAAGAATCTCGCCTCGTGTGCTCTCGTTGACAGTTTAAGCTCTTCGCTACTTAGGATCGAACTGCTCTCCAGTCTCTGTGAAGAGGCTTACGTCTGAAGCTCTAATACCATGATAAAATGAGAAGCAGAAAATACAAAGAAAAAGTAGACATAAATCGTATTCAGTATATTGAGTATATGAAAAAAAAGTACATTGAAAAAAGGGAAAAGAGTTGACCTAAATAAACTCAAGCAAATCAAAAAACGAAAGTACAACTAGGCTCTAAAAAAACCCATTGATTCAATGATGATTAACAAGACTATTTAGGTTACATTATATTTAGCTCTAAAAAAAACTCATTGATTCAATGATGATTCGCATTCTTCGTTCCTTCTTATTTTTAATTTTTCTCTTCAATTGCTCTTGCCTTTGATTTCAGATTATGCATATTGCTAAAATTGCTACGAATTGCTTTGAAAGCTCTAAACGCAGTAAAGCTAGGGATACATGGAAAATTGAACATAGCTCTAAAAGCTTTGAAGGTGGTGCCAGGGATACGTGGAACATTAAACATTCGTTTAAAAGCTTTGAAGGCAGTGCCAAAGACATGTGGTCAGACTAGATTCCTTTTGGAATAATGTTTAAACCCTCGCGAGGTGTGTGCTAACCCTAACGGCAGTGGAATGTTTGATACATGAACAGGTCTGGGTCGCTGGAGATGTCTCAGGTGGGCGTGGCATGAAGGCGCCTCAGCGTACAATAAATTCAAAATATTCAATTCACTACGTTGCAATGTGTGCGTTAGTAGCAGACCCGCACGGGAAACGTCAGGAAAATCACGTGAAAGTAGGCATATTTCCAGACTGTCGTGTTAACAATAATTGATCACGTCAATGTGAGATAGATCAGTCACCATTGCATGGCGATCAATATTCAGCCTGTTAAATAGCATTGAATAATTTGTTAGATATCGAATGTTATGGTAGGTGGATTATAAACATTTTACATACCCTATTTTTTGTTAGATTTAAACTTGTGACCTCTTAAGAAGAAACACATGTTTAATTTGTTAGGTATCGAATGCTACTGCAGGTGGATTATAAACATTTTACATACCCTACTTTTTTCTAGATTTAAACTTGTGACCTCTTAAGAAGAAACACATGTTCTTAACCATTAGACCTAGTCAAACTGTATTTATCATAATTTTTCTATATTCAACTAGAAATGTGAAAGAGAACAACCAATATTCAAGAATAGTGTATAGACAAGATTCAGGTCATTGCAGATTTTAAACGGAATATCCGATTTAATATTGTGAAATGACAAGTTCAAGTTTCTTTCTCTGAATCTGTTACTTCAATGCTTTAAGTAAGTGTACGTCTATCAGAAATGCTTTAAGTAAGTGTACGTCTATCAGAAAGCTTACACTTCTCACGCGATCATTAACTACGCACGGCAGAGCATTAACTGTTGCTGGGTATATCTTGTTGGATCTGAAAGCAAATTTGAGATTTTCAGATTTAACAAGGTATACAACACTCCACGGTAAACAATATGTGTCTGCCATGGCATCAGAGTATTTAATATTTTATATCTTGTTTATTTGATGTAAAAGTATTTTAAATCTAACAGTATTTCATGTTATAAAGTATTAAATGTTTTAATATAAAATATATATTGGTAACTCCATTCCATACAACAATTAATGCTTTGACATGAAGGTTATTGATCGCCCACTTCTCATTGGTGCATAAGATTGTACTCAATCATTTCTTGGCACTTGGCCACTTGTCATATGTACATTAGATTGATTGTCACAATGTTTTAGGTAGGTGTGCATCTATCAGCAAGCTTACACTTTTCATCTGTGCATATAGGTGCATAAGGTTGACTGGTAGAGATTCATATCTCTGGACAGACTTTGATATATCTGTATCTCTAATATCTTGTTAAATTTTGATATAACTATGTTTAAAATTGTGATGTAACAGATTTTTGTTTAAAATTTTATAAAATATAAAAAAATTACAGGCATTTATAAGTAGTGGATTTTTGCCTAGCAAAGAGAAACCACATCTTAATTTATTGAGCTAATTAAAATTGACAAATAATTATAATAATTTATTAATTGATAATGAATACAATTATTATATAAAAATAAAAATTAACTATTATTATTTAAAAAAACATACCACTAAATTAGAATAATTTATAATCCTCTCAATTCTTGTTTAGTAATTTATTCTTTTTTTCTAGAGAAAATTGCACATGGATGTTTAGTAATTCATTTTTTTTTCCACATAAAATTAGTGATATCAAACATAACTAGACTTCTTTTATAATCGTTGTCTCATCATGAGACTAGAGATACCACGCATAAAACTAGACCTCTGTCCCACTTGGTTCCAAAGCCAAAAATTACAATCAAACTACATATTCTCAGCATATTCCGAGAGCCAAAAAAGTCCATGCATCTATTACATATCACTGTGAAAGTAGAAGAACCATTCCTAAGAAAAGCCTAGATCATACCAAGAAAGCAAAGAAAAAAAATTACATCTTCAGGAGAATATTAGAACCCTCCTGTCCATCATTCCATTGGTTGTAGGCGATATGACCCCCAGTCGAGTTTAAAGCTTTTTTTGATAGTCCATCAACCACAATATTTCTTTCTCGATAGTTATGAGCAAATGAAATAGACTTGAAAAAAGGCAATAAGTCATTTATTCTATTTTTCCAGCTCTCCAGATTGGCCACCTGAAAAACACCTTTACCATTAAGCCAATTAATAACTGTCATAGAGTCCCCCATCAGATGCAATTCTTGGATACCAAGGCTTTTTGCTAATATAATGGATGCCCATGCTCCCATAAGCTCCGCCTTAGAATTAGTACTTGAAATACAATTTAAGGTCCATCGATATTCAACTAGATTATTTAATTTGATAACTCTTCCTGCTCCACACATATTTCCATTATGTTGAGAGGCCCCATCAAACCATGCTAGAACCTTGTCTTCGGGGAAGGTAATAGGTTGAAATCTTTTTGTAGAGACCGCAGAATTGATTTGCTTCGTGACCACAGATCCTGTTGTAAGAAAGAGATTTCTTTTTGCCGAGGGTAATCTTTCTTCAAAAAGTTTTTTGTTCTTGTCCTTCCAAATAAACCAGCAAATGAAGGCAGCTAGCTCTCTAATCGAATTATTCTGAAAAGACCAGTTTTGAAAGCACTCCCGAAAAAAAATCTCCATTCCATCCATTTGCTAATTTTAATTTCATTTAACTTCTTCCCAGATTGAAACAGTGAAAGGGCAGCTAACAAATAAATGATGGCTCGACTCTTCATTTGTTCTACAGAAACAACAAATACCAGGACCATACCAACCCCTCCTCAAAAGGTTTTCCCAAATAAGTATTTTATCCTCCAACAATAGCCATAAGAAGAGTTTAATTTTTAAAGGACAACTCCATTTCCATAAATGGATTCTCCATCCTTCTGCCTTCCCCGGCCAGAACTTGTTTGATAGAGTATTGTATACATTTTTAACTCATATAAGACCTGTATTATCAAATCCTATCCAAGAAAGTTCATCAAGATTTTCCTCGAGGACAATGCCAGCATGCAGAAGTAAGTTTCTGTAATTTTCCCACTCATAGCCAAGGTCCCCCTCCAGTCCCAGTTTGGAGCTAGTGATCTAATTCTGACCCAAGAAGCTAATGGATGATGATCAACTTTCTTGAAAAAGAAAAAAGATATGCTTTATGTTAAGTTCCAAGATCAGATCCTCCGATAGAAATGAATCTTCTTTCAAACCATTAATAATATCCCTTCCAATAATGATCGCTTTCCCCGAACCAGGAGTCCATGCTACCCTATCAAGAATAATTGGCACTGTGTTTAGAATATTTTTCCATGATTGGGAGCCAAAGGATGAAAAGCTCTCAGTCGACCGCAACCAAGTGCTCACATGAACATGTGGTAAATATTTCTCTTTGATAACCCTGTTCCAGATTCTGGGCTTCATCAAAGCACGCCATAAAGTATTAGTAGCCAGAGCTCTATAAAAGATAAAGATATTATGTAATCCCCATCCTCCGAACTGTTTAGGCTTTGCTATAGTTTGCCAATTACATAGATGGTAGCACTTCTTAGTTTTATTCCCAACCCACAAGAAATCATAACTAAGTCTACGTAAATTAGTTAACACAGTTACAGAGATATGGGCAAGTGTCAACCAATAGACCGATAAACTCTCGAGCATAGCTTTTATAAGAATTAGACGACCTCCCAAAGTGAGCCACTTATTACACCAATGGTTGATTCTCGTCTCATACCTGTCAAATAACCTTTGCCAACTTCCTGGTTTCATCAGATAAGCCAAATATTTGAAGCCACAGTTAAGATATTTGGAAGAATAATCGAGAATATCTACAATTCCTTGACGAGATCCAGTGTCAACACCCACATGTAGAACAATGGATTTTTGGTTGTTTATGATCGACCCTAATGCCCGGCAAAAAACTTGAAGTACACTTTGAATTTTTTCCCATCCGACTAAAGAAGCTTTTGTCATAATAAGAATGTCATCCACAAAGAGTAAATGTAGGATCCTTGTCAAACTAGACACTTTAATCCCTGTTATCTGACCATCTGATTTTTCTTTCTTTAAATCCAGACTAAGCCCCTCCATTACTAAGAAAAATAATAAAGGAGATAGCGGACATCCATGTCTCAAACCTTTACTACATTTAAAGAAATTTGTTGCCTTTTTGTTTATTAAAGTAACATAGGTAATGGAAACTACACAGGCCATGATCCAGTTTGTAGTCTTTAACCCAAATCCACTTTGATGAAGTACGAGCCTTAAAAAATCCCAACTAGTGCAATTGTAAGCCTTCCTCAAATCAAGTTTCAGAATTAAAGCTTGCATCTTCTTTGTTCTAATGTTGTGAACACATTCCTGAGCAATTCCTATAGCATCCAATATTTGCCTACCCTTGAGAAATCCAAGTTGTTCTTCTAAAAGTACTATGGATAGAATAGGTCTTAGTATTTTTGCAATGATTTTTGAAATAATTTTGTAACAGAGGTTACAGAGAGATATTGGCTTGAAATCATTAAATACTGTAGGTTTATTGACTTTTGGGATCAAAGCCACAAAATTGGAGTTTATCGAAAGTATGATCTCCCCTTTCAATCTCGTTTCCTCGACCATATCCACCAAATCTTGACCTACAAGCTCAAAAAAACAATGATAGAATTCAACAGTCCAACCGTCAGGTCCAGGACTTTTATCTCTAGCAAAACCTTTAATAACTTCAAAAACTTCATCCTTTGTTACTTCCTTTTCTAAATCCTGAATCTCCAAAGCAGTTACAAAAGTAGGATATAATCTAACTAATTCCAATCTTTCTTCCATGAAAGTCTGATCTATATCATTGTAAAAAGAACTGAAATGTCTGACTTCTTCCTCTTTGATAGCTTGATGACCAGGGTGTACATTTC
>ML781224.1:540954-562157 GCA_009831015.1 Picea engelmannii | reverse complement strand
AATTTGGATTAAATCTTACCAAAACTTGTCAAACTCCTATAGTCAATGCTACCCTTTATCGACAATTGGTCGACAGTGTTATTTATCTTACTCATAGTCGACTTGGAATTTTCTTTGTTGTTAGTGTGGTTTCTTCATTTATGTAGGACCCTAAAGAAATCCACTAGAAAACACTCAAATGAATTGTTCATTATCTCAAGGGTACCTCTCATTCTGGTATCAAGTATTGTCGAAGTTCATGTTCACTGATCAACTTCATCGACTTCGAATAGGTTGGCGATAGTGATGATCATAATTCTACCTCTGGATATGTGTTTCACTTCAACACTAGACAGTTGGTGTGGTCAAGAAATAAACAAAATATGCTCTCTTTGTCGACTACAAAAGAATAATATTGTGGCACCATTCAAGCAAGTATTGAAGCAATATGGGTCCTCCAACTTTTGGGAGAACTTTCCCTTCCTATTCATACCTTGACTACAATCCACTGTGATAAACAAAGTGTTATACAAGTTGCTAACAATCTTGTTTTCCATAGTAAGATGAATCATGTTGAGCTCCATACTCACTATCTGAGAGATTCGGTTCACGACAACATTGTCCCTCTTGAATATTTCATAACATATGATCAGGTTATTGATATCTTTACCAAACCTTTAGCTGAAGCCAAAATTTTCAATCTCTGCATGATGCTTGGGATTTAGGAAGATGCAATTATGGGGGGGGTGGCCTAATGAATCAATTTCAACTCTTGAATATCCATAGACATGTGTTTATGGGGGGGGTGCTGCAACATCGAGCATTGATGGTTCATCACATATTTTTTGGATTCAGTCGGTCGACCTAAATCTGGATACAGTCGCACGGGTTATCGACCAACACACTACATCATTCAGTTGAGTATTCTACATGTTTGTCATTCATATAGTCAACCAACATTCAAATACAGTCGGACGGTGGATTGAACATCCTAAAAATAAACTACGAGTTGGATGCATAGGCAATCGGGTCAATCATCCTTATCAATCCGACTCAAAAATGTGGATTTGGAAGAGTTAATTCTAACCACCGACATTTAGATGTAGACAAGATATTCCAGATTCTATGGAAGTTGGTCATATATTGAGGATATAAAAAACAGACCCCTTGGGTCATTATCATCATGCAAAAAAATTTATGCAGATCAATATGTGAAATATGCATTGTGATGTTCTGATCATAGTGCGCTCTGTTAGAAAAATAGGATCCCAAAGAAATAAAATAAAACAAATGCGGAAATAAATCACACAAGATACACAATAAAATAGAAACACAAATATATGTGGTTCACCCAATGTGGTTTACATCCACCAGATAAATTTCCAGGTCCTTCCTTTTTATTATCCAACAAAATGAATGGATACAACCTACATCATGGTCATTGTAACATCCTCTTCTTTTTGTCACAGTCTCCTCTATGAGAATAAAATATTTGATATGACACACAACTGCAATAAAATTCCCTCATAAAAGAGGGTTTCCTTTTAGAGACAAAAACCCTAACATAAATTCTACCATCATATCTTCGACCTTATAATGAACGATCTAGATTGACTACAAAATTACAACATTTTATAAGGCAATTTTTTCCAAAACTTCACTTCAGGGGCACTACCCCGGAATACCCCACCAAGGGGGGAGATCCATTAATTTTCTTCACCCCTTCTTAGAACCCCATGAAAAAAACAGTGGGGGGGGGAGGCCCCCCACACTTTCCTATCAGGAAATGGGATCCAAGAACGGCTGAAACAAACCTCTGAATCAAGAAGATAATCAGACTCCATAACCAACACGATTTGCTTAAGCGTTGTAACAGTGTCTTTAGACACCACCCTCTATCTTCAAAAAAAATTGTGCCTCTTCGATTATCTGCATTACTATGTTTTATCTTTCATATCATGTTCCACCCTATTCCCCAACACATTCCTCATGATAGAGGTGTACTCCTCCACCATAGCATCCCGCAAAACCTACAGATTTGTTGATTCCTCAAAACTAGAAGGATCAACATCAATGATACTAATCACAAGTGCCATGTATTTTTAAAACTTCCTCGAAGGCATGCTCTCCCTGATTGCACTCCTAGGAGCCTCACCAATATCCCTCAATTTCTGCAATAACCACTTGGGTCTCTTGACAGAACTGGAGATGACTTTTGAGATTTCATAGATTTCAAGTTTTCCTTGAAATTAACACCTTTTCTCACAACTTTCTTCCATTGCGTTGGTATGAATATCCTATAATCCTTTGAGGTATCGTTATACCCCAAAAATATACCCTTATGTCATGAAGGCTCCATACTCATCCTCTTCTCCACATGCACATGGATGTAAAATAGAAAACCAAAGATCCTCAAATGTATTATCTTTGGCTTCTCTCCTGAGAATTCCTCCTCAGAGTCTTGTCCCCAAATATCCTGTGAGGACTCATGTTTTACACACATACTTCCATGTTACATGCCTCTTCCCAAAGAAACATAGGTAGATCTTGATCATGTATCATATCCTTGGTAGAATCGATGATGGACTGGACGTTAATTATCTCCACAACCACATTCCGTTGAGGGTTATATGAGGATGTCTCTCTCTTGATCCTTTCCCCCTTGAAGAAATCCTTGAAGGCCTACTCTCCCCCATTATCCAACCGCAAGACCTTGATATTATTCCTTGTTTGGTTCTCCACCTGATCCTTGAACTCCTGAAACTGATTGAAGACCTCATCCTTGGTCTTCATAAAGAAGATCCAGGTTTTCCTAAAAAGGTCATCAATGAAAATCAGATAATATGACGCCCCCTACATTGATGTTATTGACAACATTCCAGTCACGTCTGAATGTATAAGATCCAAGATCCCCTCAGACTTACTTTCAATGCTTGGAAAAGCACCCTTGGTGTTATTTCCAAGTGCACACCCTCTGCACACGCCCTATTGCTCAACACTAAACTTTGGAAGACTTGTGACAATATCCCACAAAATCAACAATTCTCTATAGTGCAAGTGTCACAACCTCCTATTCCGTAGCTCACATAGGTTATCACTATCATTTACCAAGGCCTGGACATGCTTTCCCTGCAACCTATATAAATTTCCATCTCTAACCCCAATGACCATTGTTGTGTCTGGGATATCTCCCTATAGATGTATGAGTACCTTCCCTCTTTGAAAGTAATGGAAAAATCCTTGTCCCTCATAATTGATATTAAGAGAAACTTCTTCTTCAATCCCAGTACATAAATCACATCATGGGCATCAAACAAACCACTTGACTCAATTTGGAATAAGATTGTTCCTTCTCCCTTCACTGCATACTTGGTATCATCACCAAGATCCACATGGATCCTTGAGTCCTTCTCCATAAAACTGCTTAATAGCTCACCTGCTTCTATCATATGACGAGATGCACTAGTTTCCAAGTACCACAAACTCTTGATGGTTCTGTTGGTAGAAAGGAAAGAAACCAATGATAAATCCTTCTCAAACTTCTCTACAAACTCATATAGATGTGTCTCTGTTGATGTTGATGTCTTTTTCTTTCTTCTTTCCTTTTTCTTCTCTAGACACTAAGATGCATAGTGTTCATTCCTATGACATGCAAAGAACTTGATTTTACTCAAGTCCTTCTTCTTCCCCGGGTGTGATGTTCCCCCATCATTTTTACCCTACTTACTGGGAACCTTTCCTTTTCCCTTTCTTGTCTTACTGACTAGGTCCAAATTCTCACCACAACCTCCTTGACTGTTTCCTTTAGACTCCTCCTGAGTCTCTTCCTAGATACAATCATCCCAAAGCCTCTACCAATCTGGTTATTTTTCCCAAGCGTAGACTCCCTTGAAAATTTGTTCCCGTGACTTTGCAAAACCATTCAATGCCACATTTATGATCTCTACATCATCCACTTTCTTCCCAATAGTTGCAAGATGAACACATAGTTGATTGATCCTCATGAAGTATCTGGTAACATTGTCAGATCTAGACATCTACACAAATATGAGTTCATTTCTTAAGACCATCTTCATATTCATGTTATCTCTCTGGAATAATCCTACCATAGCATTAAACATCTCCTTGTCCATGTTCTTCTTAGATAAGTGAGGAATCAGATCATCCTTCATTGCATCCAAGATTACCCACTTGGATTTAATCTCCTTCTTCTCGTGAGTTTCCAAATCGTGCGGATCTATTAGTGGAGGAACTAATTTTTCCACAATTTCCCATAAGTCATATTCCTTCAAAGAAAAAGTAACTCTTTATTTTCAAGATAGGAAGTTGGATGCTACATCCTATCTGTCTTCAACTCTTAGACTTGTTGTTGCCATCTCTTAGACCTAATAATCTGTTGAGAAAATAACCCACTGTTGAAATTTCCTTTGTATGATCCTGTATGCGCATGTCACCACTGCAACCAACATTATGCACCTTTTTCTAATAAAACTTGTGCATGTATGCATCGTTTTCTACTACAACCTGCATACAACTTCGTATGACTGCAAAAAACAAGTTCCACCTCTGTACGATTGTTTTCCTAAAATCCAACCCTTGATTTCCAACTTTTGGTTATAGATCTGCTAAGATCTCCTTGTTGATATGATATATATGTTGATAACTATTTTGTATATGAAATATAGCTTCTTCTCAGAGTGAGAGCGACGATACCATGTTTATTTTCCAATTCCAACACCTAGGTATCTTATTATCTAGTGATATCCTTAATGTAAATCAAATTAGTAACTCACAAAACAAAATACACTTTCTAGAATAATCAACTCAAATAAAGAGTAGAAGCAATACTAGAAAACCAAATCTCATACACAATACACAAATATATTTTACCCATCAACTATGTTTATCATTCAAATAACTTCAAATCTTACAAAGGCACTCTTACTCGAAAAATGGCCCACAAAGAAATACATAAAACTTTAGACAACACTTGCAAACTCTAGAAACCCTTGCTTGGCTATACGATCTTCTACAATCAAGTATCTTAAATGTATGTTCCTTTCCTCATTGAAACCCACATACATACATGCTTCTCTTCACTTAAACCCACATACACACTTGCTTGTCCTCACTATAAAGTGCGCACAACTATGTAGTGTTTTCATGGCTATGAAATCTAATAGAACTCTTTGTTTTTTCCCCTGTTCTATCTTTTCCTTGACCTGTACTGATCTCTAGATGAAAATCCTTCTCCAACTATCCAACATATTCTTGATCAAAAATCCCTCTTTGCTCTATGTGTCAAAAAAACCAACCTTCCTCCTTTACCCTATCCTTTCTTTTATAATCTTGAGATATGCCCTAACCCTAATCTCCAAAGTGATTGATGGTTGAGATTAAATCTCACCTCACTTGAGATCAATGGCTAATATTTAATTCAATATTGCTAATAAATTTAACATTTCATTAAATAAACTCAAATAATTAACAAAAACACTTTACTTTAATAATTCCTTTAATTAAAGTAAAGTAACAAGGTAGAAGGCTTTGGACGAATTCCACATGTCTAGACACTTAGACATGTGTGGAAGTACCTATCCGATGCTACAAATATCAACAAAAATTACTAGTAATGTTTGGAAGGAATTATTCCATCAAGTTGGGACCACCTTAACCATGAGTACTTCTTAAAATCCACAAATATATGGGCATATTGAAGTGGTAAATAAATTCCTTGAAGGGTACTAGATACAAGACCTCGACCCTGAGTTTCATCATGTCATCAATAATGCCATCGAGGGAAAAGTAATGTTCCATTTGGGTAACCCATCCAAACATGTTACAACCATCAAACTTGTTCAGGTCCACCTTAGGAGAATAGTGTCATATGTTAATATCCATTGATATACTTTGTGCGGACCCGGTGATGGTAGTGGTTGGCTAAATATTCCCAAGTTATAAGTTTCTTCTTGGTGTGGCTCAATGTGTTGTGTAGTCTAGTGGTTTTATTCTTGTATGCACTAAGTTTGCATACCTGTCAACTTATCAACCAACATCTTTTGGAAGTTGGTGAACTTCTCATCTAGATTCTTATCCAACTTGTCATCGAGGCTCTTATCCAACTTCTAATCAAACCTATTTATGTCCTCCATAATTTTCTTATGTTGATATTCCATACAATTCAACTTGCTTGTAGTAGAGCGGGTGTTCATGTTGTGTGGAGAAGTATGAGGTGGTTTATAGGTACCCTTCATGGGTGAGCTCACTAAAAAAGGTTACTGGGTCCTGGTGATAAGGGAGTGTCAGGTGCTATATCTCTCTAATATAAGTGTGGGGTCTAATAGCAGTACTCAACCTGATATATTAGAGCACTAACTAAAGAGTCTCAATCGTGACCTTAGACGTACTACTCAACTACCCAGGTACTAGAGAGTGATCTCCCTGAGTGATGTTTTAGGTGTACTATAGCAACAATACGATCAATTGGTTTATCTAAATATGGTTTTAGGTATACCCATGGGACTTCCTATATACCCGAGGGTACATGGAAGTGATATTTCGTATACAAGTATTGTTTTATGCGGTTCTACTTGAAGGGGTAGTAGCAAGGGTTGAAAAGGTTTCCAATAATGTGATTCCACTTGTATTTCTTGCATGTATTCTTCCCCTATTGTAGTTTTACATGTTTAATGACAGATCACTGTGTTATTTAATGACTCCAGAACATGTCTCTAAAAAAACAAAATTATGAGCTTGTTGACCCAAGAAAAATCTTTGAATACCACTAGAAAATAACTTGTGCAAGGTAGGGTTTGAATCCAAAAATGTAAAATGATCACAACTTCTGCTATACTTCTCGTAATGGCTATTATGAGCCAAATTATGAAATCACTTTTTTAACTAAAATTTGTGCACTCTATCAAAAGATATCCAATTTGCGGCCTTCTGGCAAAAAACACCAAAAAAATGTTGAGTTTAAATAAATTATATCTCCACTTTTTAGACTCCATTTTGGATGAATTTTTTTTAATGTTTTCGTCATCTTTTTTTCGTCGAAAATCAACAAAAAGAAAAAAAAAAATCCCACTTTGTGCCTAAAAATTCTCCCACTTCATGCCCATGAAAAAGCTATGATACCATTTTTGTTGTACTTAGTCCAAAAATTCAGAGCATTCACAAACTCGAGAATACAAGAGAAAAGAGAGATAAACCCTAAGAAAGATCTCTTTGATAAGTAAAAATAGAGAGTTGTGTTCACTTGCCTCTTCGAGGTGGAAACTTGTAAGAGAAATGCTTCAAATACAATAAAAATTCTTGAAAAACCATTACATAATCTTTGACTCAATATATAGTTATCCATAGATAATTTTAACTACCTGTGTGTCCCTTAAAATGAGGTTTGACCAACTAATTTGGCCCTTATTAATAAAAATGACCCTTTTTACAATGAGTGACTATTGGTGGGAAACTGGTTGGTATGGAAAGTTGAAAAAGGTGATAGAGTTTAGATTGGACTTGATCCATGGGTGGGAAGTAAATGAAGACATATACTATTCCTACAACTGACCTTAGAGGTAACAAACAAAGGATATTGTATGTTAAGGCAAGTTGGAAATAAACACAGAACAACCATTTGGACATAGGAATGGATGACATGGAGGGAGTTTGGTATTGAGGAAGAGTATGCCATTGAATGTCAAAGATACACATGTTATTTTTAAAGATATCAATGTCGGGATTAGAGAGGAGGATAATCAATTAATATGGTCCCTAAACCCATTAGGGGATTATGTGCCAAAATTAGGTTATAAAGTACTTGTTGAGGAAGGAACAGAGGAAAAACATTTATGGCAGTGTAAAATTTTATGGAAACCGAAAAGTCCAACCATATCTAAATTTTTTATGTGGATGATCTCAAACAACAGGGATCCTACATGGGACATACTTCAAAAAAAAACCTTTGTTGGTCCTAGATCGTGCAGTCTATGTCATAAAGTAGAAGAAACAAATGCACATATCATTATGACTTTCCCTTTTGCAAAGGAATTTTGGAAGGAAGTCGAGAGTATGATAGGGTACCAAAATATTTGGGCATGCGAGGATGTTGAATTGTCCTTTAGGTTATGGTTTTCCAACAAGGATACAAAAAAGATCAAATTTCTTCCACTAAATATTGCATGGGGAGTTTGGTTGGCCAAGAACCTAAAATTGTTTGAAGGAAAATAAACTCTACCATTAAAATGTGTTGTCCAGATTTTAAACATCATGAATGCATTCCCACAACCTCAAGAGAAACAATCAACACATGGTCACTTGAAAGATATAATAGATAAGAACCTCCCATATCAATACTTTGATGGTTCCTCTTAGGGGACCCCTCCTATGGGTGGATTAGGAGAAATTTTGTATTTATCACAAAATCATAGTTTAAAATTCAAAGATGAAATTGGGTCGGAATCAAATAACTTATGTGAATTGATAGACCTCAAACTAGTTATGAAATTTGCTCAATAATTAGGAGTTTCACATATACAAATATATGGTGATTTGTTTCTTTTTATTAAGTGGATGCGCAAGGAAATAACATTGAGAAACTTTACTTTACAATCCCTATTTAATTAAGTACAATCACTACTAACAATTTTCTCACAAACATCTTTTTCACACATCTACAGGGACATGAACATGATAGAGAATGAAATCTCCAAAGCTAGAATAGAGATGGATTAGGGAACTTGGATGGTGTTAGTTTAGCAGGAAAGGAAGACTAGTATTGATTATGGACATGAGTCTTGGATACAATTATGTTTTCTTATATTTATAGTTATTATAAAAACTTGAAAATAAATGTTGGAAGATAAGATTGAGTACATGTATACTTTTGGTATCTTTTGAGACGATGACAAGATACTTTGTTAAAAAAATATTCTTGAGCATTATCTACAGAATAGGAAGAAAAGACATATGAGGTAAAAATCTATGCTAAAGTTTGAAAAATCCATTTTTAATGCATACAACATCTGCTACTTTGTAATATTGTTTTCATTAATAATATCGCACAATTCAACATTTATCTCCTCCCCCCTCCTCTATCCATGCTTCAATGTGTCTGTGTGATCGGGTTTTCGAATTTCAGTTGAATATGGGTTTGTGTGGGGTTGGATGTCTAATTTTGAGTCTATTTTTGGTTTAATAATGTTTGAGTATGTGATAGAGGAGATGGATGAGATTGAATGGACTGAAATAGACGAAATAAATTGTGGTTAGGTTGGGATGGGATAGAGTAGAATGGAAGCAAACAAACTTCATTGGGAATCACGGACACAATTGAGATCGATTCTCTCTTTGAATAACCAATGAGATTCAATTCTAGGTACATATTATTATTATTCCCTCTTAGCTCTTTTCTCAAAATCATGAGGGAACGTAGTCCTTTCATTTCAACAATCTCATTCATTTATATTAATTTCTTGATCATTCTGATTTGGGCATCATCAATAAGCAGAGTGGGTTGTTATTATTTCCTCCGAGCTCTGATTTTTTCTCATTGTTCTCAAACATTGTAAAATCCCTGGTCCTTTCATTTCTATTAATTTCTTCATCCTTGCAATGAGGGAAGGATTTTGAAACATTTGGAGTTGGGCTTCATCCATAAGCATAGTGGGTTGTTATTATTTCCTCTAAAATATTCTATGATTTGCTCCAAAAATCCTAGAAACTATAGTCCTTCCACTTTTACAATCTCATTCATTTATATTAATTTCATCTGGGTTGCAATGAGTATTTAGTTCTATTTTGATCAGGGCTTCGTATGTAACATCAGAATGAATGAAAAGGAAAATTTTGATGGATTTCCATAAAAAAATTCATTGGTTATTAAACTCCACTCTTGTGTATGTATGGCTCATTAAAGTTCAACTTACAATCTATTCATATGTATTCTAGGTTGGGGTTTTTATACACCTCTAACCAAACTAGATCACATCACACTCCAACTCAAATATTATTTTCTCCTACCTCGACTTGCTTATCAATTTAGTTTCTCCATAAGTGTACTTTGGTTTAGCCTAACCCTCCTATATTATTTCAAAGAGGGTTCTCAAGGATTTTCTTCACCCGTAGGTACTTGACATCATGCCTATAATTTGATGTTCAACATCTACATCCTAGAAGTAGCAACATTAAATGAATTGCTACCAGGTGCACTTTTCCATTTGGAATTGTATTTGACAGGTCACTTCAAATTCAATGCATAGAAAGTGACAAGAATAAAAGTAATATAATTATCAATTTGACATTTATATGAATAAATAGCCTATCAAATTACTAATATATTCTTGGTAGAGATTAAGTTTTAGTATGGATCTACATCTCATTTTGACAAAAGGGCCAAGTGTATTGTGTACCTGCTCCACCAAAAATATCCCTAACTCGAGACTAGTACCATGGGTGACAGTGGGAGTTGGGACTTTGTAGTCCCTCTCCCCTATGCCTATTTTTGAATTTCAAGTGAACAACCCATCCAATTTTAGTTTCCCATATCTTATATTATTTATTTCAATGAAACTACACAACACTATTAGCAATTTCTACTTTCTTGGTCACCCTATTCATTGTCCAAAACCAATGATTCTCCTTAAGCAATTTTTGGATCTCTCTTGACTAAAGATTTTCCTTTCATCTTGGTTTTATATTATTCATGGTTCATGGTAGAAAATAAAGGATATTACCATGTTCATGGTTCTTTTCTTGGTGGATTCTAAGCCTAATTTTAGAGGTGTGAAGTTTGTTGGTAGAAAAGAAAGGATATTACCTTGTTCATGGTTCTTTTCTTGGTGGATTCTAAGCCTAATTTTAGAGGTGTGAAGTTTATTGTCTTCTGTAAGTTGTCTCGGTAAGTAATTTTTTAATCTTGTCGGATTGATGAATTTTTCTATGTAAGGATGATAGCATGTATGTATAATTATTTGGAGAATCAATGACAAGTGTCATTCAATCATTACAGGATCCAGAATCATAATCAAATTGTGTATATTCTTTTGTATCTCATTTTCATCTCCTTTTTCACAATTCCACTAATAGAAACAAAATAAGGTAATGCAATTCACTTAACACCATAAAATGGAGGTTTATAATCTAGCTTTTCCTTGAACCTTCGTTTCTAAGAACACTATAGGTGTCACCACTAGTGTTACCCCTGTCTTGTATTCTACATTGAGATCTTATCAATTCTACTTTGATTTGTTGAATCCTATTTTGAGCAATTGTGAATGCTTCTTATAGTACTCCGTACAATAACATATCTTCTATGTTCTTCTTCAAATGCTCAATTTCTTTAGATTTGTAATGTTGATTTTTTCTTATATTTGAGCCCACTATTGAATTATTAGCTACAACAATCCATCAACTTGCTCATTTAGATGTTTTATCTTGTTAGTATTATTGGATTTGTCTTTAAATATCTATTTACCATTTTATTATAGAAATATTGATTACACAAAATCTTTATCATGCACACCATTGTCTACTCCCTAGTTTTCATTTTTTTTTAATATTGAAGGTGATATTTCACTCTTCATATAGATATACCAATGGTTTAAGGGAAACAAAATGCCAACAATTCAATTATCCATGGTAAGTACCCTTGTTGATCTTGGATGTAATTTTGTTAAAAAGAGTAGTGGTAACATGGGGATTTAATGTAAATAACTTGCAACACTCCTTGATTCTTCTTTTATTTTACTTTTCTAGTCCAATACTAAGGGAAGATAATCCCAAAAATACAAATGGATATGCTCTCCCTATATATTTATTTATTCACAAGTCTTTATGAAATTTATAGTTCATTAAATGGTTGCAACTTGATTACGATAGTTTTCAAATAAAAATATGAACCCAAAGAAATTCACCTTTAGCTCCAAAGGGAATGTTACTAATAACCAAAAATTCCAATGTTAACTAAAATATGATTAAGTTTTCAAATAAAAATATGAACCCAAAGAAATTCACCTTTAGCTCCAAAGGGAATGTTACTAATAACCAAAAATTCCAATGTTAACTAAAATATGATTAATTGTTGTTTTTCTTAAACAATCTAAACTGTCTACTAAAAAAACTTTGTTTAATTTCATATATAGATCTTAGAAAATTCACCTTTGAGAGTCTCACTTCTCTCACTAATGAATTGTTATTCATTTATGCATTTTTGTTTTTTATACACATTTATTTTCATATTTTCTAATGTAAATTTTAAGGGTAGGGAAAAAAGTATATAAAAAAAAATGAAAGGAGGTCCAAAAACTTAATTGTACTCAAATTTTCATTTGATGGGAAAGGTTTTGGCCAAATTCCGTGCTTGGATGGCATTAAAATATAGCTTCACGTGACTTCATAAATTGAAGCAAGCAAATACCAAAGCACTCTCTTCACGTTCTTGCACCACATAACAAAGTGAAGTTGTCATGTTTCTTTTCTTTTTTCTTTTCCAGCAGAAAAATTCTCAAACATATATATTAATATATTTGTTGTTCTCAATGAGAGTACATAAGTCCAAAATACAATGTCCAGTAATGGCTTACAGTAATGGATAGCATCCATCTTCAAGAGACTATCTATAATTCAATAACATAAAGTCAAAAAAAATATGTTGATATTACATAGATTTCCTCTATCCCTTTGATAATTTACCAAAATATGAGATACTTTAGAAATTCCAAAAAAGATACAAGTATAAAAATAACTTATAGATCCATCAATAATCAGCATGAGTCATAGTTTGTCATAGATATCCCAGGGACCTGTACTACTAAATATATAGTCGCATAGTAAGTGGGGGGGGGCTCCTGGCCATCCTGCCATTTCTTGAAATGTATCATTCCTTCCATGACCTGTAGGGCCTTTTTGGAGAGTGTGTCTGCCTCTACATTCTCTTCCCTATAAATATGATCAAATTTGATCTCTCTGAAGAGTGTAATTAGGTTTCTTACCTTCTCCATCCAGCCCAAGAGTGATGATACATGAAGATTGCATTTAAGATTTAACCAATCCACCACTATATTTGAATCCCCCAATACCTGAAGCCGATCAATACGAAGTATGTGTGCTAAGGATAAACTTTCCCATACTCCAAGTAATTCAGCCCTGGTATTTGAGCCCATCCCACAATTTAAGGTCCACCTATAGAATGTATTCTCCCCAGTACTGATAATACCACCCGCTCCACAAAGTAATCCATTATTCTATGATGCGCCATCAAACCAACATACATTTTGCATTATTATATCAGGTGGTTTCTTTTTCCTCTTTGGACATTGCCTAATTGTAGATTGAGTCCTCGATGCATCCATCAAGCCTCGGATCTGGTACACTACACCCTGTACTGAGGGAATATGGGATTCAAATACATACTTATTTCTAGCCACCCACAAATACCATCACATCAACACAGGGAGGGTCTTTTGGGATTTCTCCATCAATAACCAAGCTTCATAACAATGAAATAAAGATCTACCTCCCCAAATGATGTTAAGATTGTAAACAGTAACCAAATCCGACCAGAAAGATTGTGAGAAGGAGCAAGTAATAAAAATGTGATTAATCATCTCCTCATCATTTAGACATAATGAGCAGATACTCGGGCCTACCCATCCCCTCTTTCTAATATTTTCCCAGGATAAAACCTTATTTTCCAATGCCAGCCAAAGAAATTTTTTTAACTTAAGTGAAAAATCCCAAGTCCAAATGTGTCTTCACCAATTAGTGATAGGAGTCGACCAATATTCATTAGTCAAGGCATTGTAAACATTTTTTACGGTGATAAGTCCCAAATGATCACCATCGATCCAAATCAAGTTATCATCCCTTGGATGAAGTTGAATCCTCGATTGTATAAGCACCTTGCAGTATGCAGTTCATTCCATTGCCACATTCCCACTGAGCTCTAAATATTCACAAGTTTTTCATTGATTTGTGACAAAACCCAAAGCTGCCTTGACCGTTGCTTGATAAAGATAACATGTGTTTTTTGCCTTAAGAGCCTCATGAAGCTTTGAATATAATAATGAATCACCAGCTATCCCCAAGATCTTTTCCAAACCTATAAGAATCTAAGACCCATTCCCTGGATCCCAACTAATCCACCGAGTAATGATAGGTAAAGTTTTCAGTAGATTTTTCCATATTTGTGAGGCGGGAGGTTGAATAGGAGAAGCCAACCGTAGCCAGGTAGATACTGAACAGTAGGGAAAGTATTTATCCTTAACCAATTTATGCCAAATACTATCATTAAACAAAACACACCATAAAGAGTTTGTTTCTAAGGCACGATTGAACAAGAAAAGATTTCGAACACCCCAGCCACCCAAATGTTTAGGCTTAGCAATCTTCTCCCAACTACAAAGATGAATACCCTGGGTCTTGCCTCCTCTCGACAAAAGAAATTCAAAGATAAGCCTACAAATCCTCAAGAGAACATAGGCTGGAACCATAACCAAGGCCATCCAGTATACATATTATGTTTCAAGAACAGATTTGGCGAGTACAAGTCTTCCTCCTAAAGTCAACCACCAGTTGCACCATTGATTGATCCTTTTCTCAAATTTTATGATAAACCACCTCCAATCTTTAAAAGTAATCTTATCCGCGTTTAGAAAGTATCCTAAGTAACGGAACCCCAAAGACATCTCCACAAAATTATAAGTAAACAAGGTTTTTAAATGCTCCAGAAATACTCCATTTATCCCAAAAAAATGGATAGTCGACTTCTTTGGACTTATCTTTAATCCCGACGCACTACAGAAACTATATAACAAAGACTTGATCACCTTCCATTCTTCCAGTGATTCCTTAGACATGATTAGAACATCATCAACAAAAATAAGATGAAGGATTTTGACAATCCTAGAAACCTTCACACCAATTAATAAATTGTCTGCTTGACCCTTTTTCAGGAGAAGGTTGATGCTTTTCATGACAAGGATAAAAAGAAGTGGTGAGATTGGACATCCCTGACACAACCCACGTTCACCTTTGAAAACCTGGGAGGCCTCCCCATTGATCAGGACCGAAAAAGAGGAGCTAACCACATAGCTCATAATCCAGTTTATGATATGAACATTCAAACCCGTTTGTACCAAAATCATGCGAAGGAAGTCCCAACTAACACAGTCATAAGCTTTCCTGAGATCCAGCTTAAGTATCAGTGCCTTATTTTTTCTAGCCATGATACTGTGAATACATTCTTGCACAGTACCAATAACATCCAGAATCTACCTGCCCTTTAGGAATCCAAGTTGTTCCCCATAAAGTTCCCGCGAGAGTATGGGCTTAATCTTATTTGCAATGACCTTGGAAATCAATTTATAGCAAATATTACAAAGTGTTGTGGGTCTATAATTCCCAAAGGTCCGAGGATTATTCTCCTTTGGGATTAGTGCCAAGAAAGTAGAGTTTAAAGTACTTTTATCCTTCCTCTAGTTCTAGTATCTTCAACAAGATCCACCAAGTCATCACTGACCACTTCAAAAAAATTCAAATAAAATTCTACTGTCCACCCGTCTGGGCCCAAACTTTTATCAACTGCAAAGAGTTTCAATATTTCCATATTTTCCTTTTTAGTAACCGGGTTGTCAAGCTTAATGGAATCCTCCTCAGTAATAAAATGAGGAAACATCCGGAAAATATTAACTTGATCCATAGGAGTGATTTGGGGGTCCTTAGAAAATAAATTCTGAAAGTACCTATTTGCTTCAAATTTTAAAGCTTCTTGCCCTCTTTGTTCTTGCCCCAATTCATCCCAGATCTCCCAGAGGTGTTTGTGATTCTTCTTCACAGTAGAAACCTTATGAAAATACTTGGTGTTCCAATCCCCACTTTTTAACCAAACTGCACAACTCCTTTGTCGCCAAATTTCTTACTCAATGATAAGTAGTTGGCTACGTTAAGTTTCCAGAGTCTTCAATATACATGCATCTGAATAGTCAAGCCCTGCTCTAGGGAAGTTTGAGAGAGTATCCCTGGTCTCCTCTTCTAGAGAAGATAGCTTTTTTTGTTGTTCAATTCATCTTAACCGTGCCCCTGATTTGATTTGCGCTTTAAGGGATCTCAGTTTCCCAACAAATCTGATCTGGATATCTAATTCTTCTAAGAATCCAAGATCCTGCCAAACCTCACTTACAATAGTCATGAAGTCCACCTCATCCAACCACAAAGTATTTGATTTAAAAGGAAAAGCTATTGGGAAAGGTTGGAGATCGAAATGAACTACCACAAGTGTGTGATCAGAGACAAAGGGAAGATCTGCCCAAGACCAGTATCTACCCACATCAGTGAGGAGGATTTTCAACATATGAATCTTGTCCAGTCAATTTGAAATACAGTTCCTACCACTTCTGTCATTCCTCCAAGTCAGGACAATCTCGATCGGGACCAAATCAATCAGTTGATGTTTCAACAACATGTCCTTGAAATACTCTTCAAGCTTGTCCAAATGTGCGGCTGCACCCCAAACTTCGTCAGCTCCTAGGGAAAAGTTTAAATCACCTGCAAGAATCAGATTTTCAGAATCCAATATACCACTCCGAGCCACACGGTCCCAAAATAATTTCCTCTCAACACAGGGTCCATAAACATTTAAAAAACAGATGTCATGTTTGTTTTCTAGAGAGATACCTTTAAGCATAATACCCCGAATACACAATGTGGGAGTCAACAAGAACTTATTCGGATCCCACACCACCAGGAGCCCTCCTGAATTTCCAAGTGAACTAAACACACTAATGTACCAACTCGGAACAAAACGAAGCATAAAATGTCTTGCCTTAACTTCATCAACAAGTGTTTCTTGCAGGAAAATCACATCTGGCTTAATAGAACGACAAAATCTGCGCATGGAGGCTTGTTTAAGGGTCCCTCCCACCCGACAAATATTAATGGAGAGAAAAATTATGGTCTAGCACGATCAAGGGCTTTGATGCCTCTAAGCGCCCCATAATCTGTAGTAGTGGAAGAGGAAATAATAGGAGCATTCCCCGACAGTGTGGCCCGTTTTCGGGCACTTCTAGTTTTTATTGGGGAAGTCTCAAATCCAAGCCCCTTGGACCAAGTATAACTCGAACTTACACCCCCACCATGAATTTCAGAAGGATCCACTGAATCTTAATTTCCCGACAAAGGAACGATTGTATTTCCTAAAAGCATAGTGAGTGGCACCAAGGATTCGGCCTCTTGATCAACAGGTAGTAATGTCTCCAGTGTCTCCCCAAGAGAACAATCACGAGGGTCCTCCTCCCTGTAACCTGAGAGTACATAAGGTTCGGTCCCCCCCAAGTCAATCCCCATCCTAGAGTTCGTTTGTAATGTAAGAGAGGTATTTGAGGTAGCCCCCACCTCAGAGAAGGATTTTTCAGAGCCAGAGTGACAAATCCTGGGTTCCACCAGAGTAGGATGGGCCCTACCCAAAACATGAACAGGTATATCAACTCCCAAGGTAAAGGAAGGCTCATCCCACGACATAGAACCCAACCCAGGGGTAGTGAGGATAATAGGAAGCTCATTCGATGGCTCGGCAACAAGAGTAGGGTCATATGGATGACCTATAGACACCGTCCCATTTGGATAAGTCGCATCTAGTGCGAGTTTTTCTCAAGAAGATAAAGAATTAAAAATTCCAGGACATTGGGATTTTAGCTTACCCGTAAGAGTGTTTGTTCCTAAGATGTTCGAACAATCCAAGTGTTATCACTCCAAGAAACTCTTTGGGGTTGTAGGCCAAAGATGCTTGGTAACTTTAAGTAAAATGGTTTTTTGTGTTTATGAAATTGGGGATCAATGGGATAACTCAATGACTAATGAGAAGAACAACTTATCAAGTATTTGAATAAACCAGTGCTTTTAGAAATCAATGATCAAATGGAGTAATTGGACAAGGTATGAAGAATACTAATCAAGATAACCAAATACAATGAATGCAGGGTCATACAAGATAGTAAGAAGTCTTTTAATTCTAATTTATGAGCTTTATAAGAAGATGATAGTTCTTAAAAGCTGAACTAAATTGAATTAAAATACAGAGTAATGCAGTATATGAGTAAATCCGATATTGATGGCAAAAGGAAACTGTGATTCTATTAGAAGATAAGAGCCTTAGTACAATAGTCAAAATGTGTCCAGAATTGAACCCTGTGCCTGTCTTAAGTCTGTAGATTTATAGCTTTACATCATAGTTCTTAGATCCTAAAACAATGGATCTGATACTCTAAAAAAAGAAAGTAAACTGTATTTACAAAAAACTAGGAAGAGATCCTCAAGATCAGGTCAATCCATATCTAAGAGTAGTAGATTGTTGATGAAGTGTAGTTTTAGCCTCCCAAGGTTGTTTGATTTGGTCCTCCAAAGATAAAATTCGAATTTGGTGAAGTGTGCAAAAACCCTAATTTTCTGCCTTTGAAAAAGATACTAAAATCGATTGAAACACCTCTTCTTTCCCTTATCCATCAAAAATAGCCATTGAATCAGACTTGATAATTCAACAACTGTCCATTTGAAACGGTTTCAAACCATTCAAACTCAAAAAATACCGATCTGGGCAAAAATTCGGTCATTCTGGCCGTGGCAGGCTTTCACCAGCTAATTTACCCAAAAATCCGCTCCTTAGTTGGTGAAAAGCAGAGCTTTCACCAGCTAACTAGCAAAATTCAAGACGAGTTGGCTGGTGAAAGCGCAGATTTTTTTTAAATCAAATTTATCAGTCATGGAGAGTTTGTTTTACATGCTTGAATAGTCGATCGACATCTAGAAATCCTAAGCTTTCCAATGGTGCTTTCAAGTTTGCATTTGAAGCTCAGGAAGCTAGTCAAATGTTCCCTGCAATATTAGGCATCATTCTTTAAAAAATGCCAGTGCATTTTTTATCGCTAACATCTGGCTCCAACTAGGATGGAGACCTCCCTGCGAGGTCTCCAAGAACCTGGCAGACCCTGTGCCTTTAGTATTGGGCATGGAGTCATTCAGCCTTTACAATTTATCATCTGGATATTCTCCAAAGTTTGTTGTTTATCTTTCACAATCTTCTTTATCTGTAACCTGTTTGCTTCAAACTCCCCTAGAAATGTTGTTTGCACATTGACATGGCATCTGTTGTGGCAATCTCTTTATTGAGAAGAAAAGTGTTGAACATAGGGAGGATGGTTAGATCTGTAACCATGGTTTGGAAATTCAAGAATAACTCCAACCTTGAAATGAGAGCATTGCAAGTAGCTTGAGGTGTTTGACTTTTCATTTTCCAGCAGCTCGTGAACTCATATCCATACAGGACTAATGAAATTTCCTCTATGCTATCTGAACTAGGTGAAGTCCAGCATGAATTGAATACAACAATCATTGACCCAAGAGATGTAATTCTCAACCCAAGCCACCACAACACGATCTTCCATACTACATACCTGCATGAGATCATCTTCACCTCCAAAATCTTGTAACTGCTACCTTAGTGATACTGAATATACATTTTCGGAGTTCAGGCCCATCAAAAGGTCGTGGCCTACTGCTGCTATAAAATTTTCCAAGGACATATGCAGACTCAAGAAACTTTGCTTCCTGAAAAACAACAAAACACTCAACACGATTTTTAACATTAATAAAAAAAAAAGGGTTTTCTAAGAACGAGCCCTCTGATCTGGACGTCTTTGTTGTTTAACGTCTTCGGCTAATGATGTTATGAGATCACTGCAATCTGAAGAAATTCTTTCTCTTCGTGGTGCCCTTTGCATACAATCCTATGCTTGATCCGTGGCTCTACACTCCTGTCTTCTTGAAAGTCTGGAACAAATATCGTTTGGCTTTTATTAAAACTGCTTTGTCATCCAAATGTATGATCGATTGTTCTACTTTCCAATGTTTGCATCATGATCTTTGTTTTTCATTAATGCCATACACATTTTCCAATGGTTCTTTAGCTTTGTTTTGTATTTCAACATTAGCCCTTGTACCTGGGTGTACACATCATTTAGGTGCCTCCAATAGATTGGTATTTTCTACCCCAAACCAAGATCATTCTAGATTATGATGAAAGTTGTGTAAGTCTTAAGTGTTAACCTCTAACTGCCATCTCAAAACCCTGCATCATGTATTTCCTTATCAGATATTTGCTTAGTTAAAAATATAGAGCATAGCAATGCAATTACACCTCTTTGACAACCACGAACCTTAGAACTTCCTCTTTAGTTCTTTCCATAAATAATCCTTACTTATATCTTCCTCATTTATTTGAAAGAAAATCAATTAAAATATATCTTGTGTCATTGTCAGGTGTAGCCAATTGAGATGTAATCACATGGATCGACTTCAAAGGAGAAAACATGTGATCTTTCTTTGAAAAGAGACACCTAAAACCCTTCCCAAGAGGAACATTGGTCTCATGTCCTGAGTTGGGGAAATCTTACAAGTGTATGACCATCTCCTTCTAGAGCTGGCATTAGAAATATTGAAGCAACTTCACCAATATTTGAGGATATTGTGTACCGAATTAAAACCTTCATGTTGTTGTAAAATGGAACGACCTTCAGTAACAGCTGCAACTATTGAACTGAAAATGTCATCTGCTAAGACCATATCAGATGCCTCCTTTGCGACCTCTTTAGTCTGAGTATATTCCACGAATCTTTGATGCTAAGTTTTTCTTGATTTGGTGGTTAATCATTTGATGCTCCCATACCTTTTCAAATACTCCAAAATCGCTTTGCTCCAGCTTAATTTTCCAAAAATTTCTTTCTGTAGTTTCACCATCTAATTCACCTTACGATCTACTAGTTAGTTGGTGAAAGTTTTGCTTTTCACCAGCTAACTGGTTATAATTTTTCCCTTTGCGCTGGTGAAAGCTCTATCTTTGGCCAAAAATAAACCTTTCACATTCAAAACTGTTATTTCACCAAAAACTCAGTGTTCTTTTGATTTATCTCCCTACAAATTTACGACAACCTATCATTCTTGAGCCACTGTCAGATCTGCAAACAAAATATCTACTAGAACTTTCCAAATGGAATGAACTCGAGGACAACAAAAGGATGTTTCCTTCACTACAGGAAGAAAAGAAGCATATGCTTTGGTGTAAATAGGTCACTTAGATTGTATGCATGTGATAGCATTTTACATAGATTTATCATCTCTGAAAGGATTTTGTCATGAACTTCAAAGCTAACAATAATGCATCTGGATTTCCATTCTCAGGA
>ML781224.1:516940-539946 GCA_009831015.1 Picea engelmannii | reverse complement strand
TATTCTTCTATCAATCCCTACACTAACCAGTAGAGGCAGATTGATCAAGTAAAACTAAATTTCCAAAGCAACCAAGAAAGTAATTGACTTGCTAATATCATGTTTGATCTTTTCCCAAAAGATAAAAGAAACCATAGATTGTGATAATGCAATTTGAAAATATGACAAGACCAACCTTCATCTGACAGAAATATTTTTGGATTTATGCGGCTCATAGACTCCAAATAGTCAGCAAAAGGGTCATCAAATTCACAAAGAAATACCTCTTTGGACTGTTGATCCAATTGTAAATTGAAAAGATGTTGAAGGCTGCTTTTACTAATCTCACTGTTGAATGCATGATGCTTGAGATCTGGACCCTTCTGTTTATTATCTTCCTCTTCATGTCTGTTGGAAACTGCCTTTGTCTGCAAATCTGGAAAATATGGGTTGTCTTCAACATATACTGCAGATGCAATACTTTCACTTACTAATTGATCAATCTTCTCATCACCTTTCAAGTCTTCATGTCTGCTATAATTTTCCCGTGTCTGCAAATATGAAAGCTGAGGGCTGCTCATAGTATTTGCCACAGATATGAAATATGTTGATCTATTACTTTCTCCTGTTGATATATGCATTGGTTCTTTGACATCAATACATCCAAAAGAGACATGTTGATTTTGATCGATATTCAAAATAACAGACACATTTGATATGATGTCAGATATGTCACTATTATCCTTCAACACCTCTTGTCCTACATGGTAAATGTCTTCTTCAACAAATAAAGCTTTATGAAACGAAGAAAACTCTTCACAACATCCTTCAAAAAGATATTCAACTGGAAAATAATCTTTACAAAAGGAATTGAAGGTTGAATGGAAATCTGTCAAAGAACTAACACTTGCATTGGGAAGAGATCGACACCATTCACGAGCAATTCCCTCTAATGAGAAAAAGAAGAGCCGGATCTGAACATCCTCATGTACAATTTCAAGTCGATGAATAAAATCATGAAAATCCAACAAGTGTTCAGCTGGCACTTCCCATTCTTCTCCTCAAAATCTGGGAAGGTTGCATTCCCATTCATCTCTGCTAGGCACTGGATTAGGGAAACCAACAATTTTTGAAAAATCACAGAACGCATACCTCTTAGCAAAGATCTGGTTCATGTCATACCAGTGGAGTCACCAACAGATTTCTGAACAATGGAGTCGCCATTGAATTCGTCCTTCATGGAGTCGCCAAATAGATGATTACAACCAAATGATGTCCAGGCTTTGTCTATCATCAAAGATGGATCTTGTCGTTTCCCAAGGAAGTTGAGCTTCAATCTCATCTCCCCGACAACGACGCCAATTTGTTATCACTCCAAGAAACTCTTTGGGGTTGTAGGCCAAAGATGCTTGGTAACTTTAAGTAAAATGTTTTTTTGTGTTTATGAAATTGTGGATCAATGGGATAACTCAATGACTAATGAGAAGAACAGCTTATCAAGTATTTGAATAAACCAGTGCTTTTAGAAATCAATGATTAGATGGAGTAATTGGACAGGGTATGAAGAATACTAATCAAGATAACCAAATACAATGAATGCAGGGTCATACAAGATAGTAAGAAGTATTTTAATTCTAATTTATGAGCTTTATAAGAAGATGACAGTTCTTAAAAGATGAACTAAATTGAATTAAAATACAGAGTAATACAGTATATGAGTAAATCTGATATTGATGGCAAAAGGAAACTGTGATTCTATTAGAAGATAAGAGCCTTAGTACAATAGTCAAAATGTGTCCAGAATCAAACCCTATGTCTGTCTTAAGTCTGTAGCTTTATATCTTTACATCACAGTTCTCAGATCCTAAAACAATGGATCTGATATTCTTAAAAAAGAAAGTAAACTATATTTACAAAAAACTAGGAAGATATCCTCAAGATGAGGTCAATCCATATCTAAGAGTAGTAGATTGTTGATGAAGTGCAGTTTTAGCCTCCCAAGGCTGTTTGATTTGGTCCTCCAAAGATAAAATTCAAATTTGGTGAAGTGTGCAAAAACCCTGATTTTCTGCCTTTGAAAAAGATACCAAAATCGATTGAAACACCTCTTCTTTCCCTTATCTATCAAAAATAGCCATTGAATCAGACTTGATAATTCAACAATTGTCCATTTGAAACGGTTTCAAACCATTCAAACTCAAAAAATCCTGATTTGGGAAAAAATTCAGTCATTCTTGCCGTGGCAGGCTTTCACCAGCTAATTTACCAAATAATCCACTCCTTAGCTGGTGAAAAGCAGAGCTTTCACCAACTAACTAGAAAAATTCAAGACAAGTTAGCTGGTCCGTTTTACATGCTTGAATAGTCGATTGACATCTAGAAATCCTAAGATTTCCAATTGTGCTTTCAAATCTGCATTTGGAGCTCAGGAAGCTAGTCAAATGTTCCCTTCAAGATTAGGCATCATTCTTTAAAAAATGCCAGTGCATTTTTTATCGCTAACACCGAGGAAATAGGGTCAGGTACTTCTCGAGCAACCGATTCAAATTTCAGCAAGAAGACTGTAGGCTCTTTCCAATGTCGAGAGTTCTTTGATTACTCTTCCTCTTCACATCCCTGGCATGTGTTTCTCAAATGTCGTGTCTTCCTGCAGAGTATACAACGAAACGATATCCCCAGGTAGTCGAGGTTTTTAGAAAAAAACTAATCCTGCCACTGTATGTCTAGAGTTTCCAATAGATCACAATTTATATCGACCTCGACCAGAATCCTACCTATCTTACATTTTGGTGCACACAGAGCCTTCTAATCAACACTAATAAATCTACCCAAGGCATTACCAATAGTCGTTAAAACCTTCATGTTCCAAAAATTTAAAGGAAGTCCTGGCAGTAAAATCCATAGATGCCTATGGCGAAAATAATCCCGAGATGGGTCAAAAGAGTTCCTCCATCTCTTTAGCATCAGACTCCCTCCATCAAAAGGCCACAAACAACCTAAGATTTTCTTCACATCCTCCGAAGAAGGAAAACAAAAACCAAACCAGCCACGTGGGAGAACATAAAGTTCGGGGGTATACCCTATCAAGGGTGTCCAATTCACCTCCATCCAAAAAAGAATTGGTGTAAAACAATGAGAGCGGTAAGAACATCTACCCAATAGAGCATTGAATGCCAAATTGATTGCTTCCTCCAAACCCAAGTCGTCCCCCAACACCATCTTGTGCCGGGTCCTATTTGGTATCCATGGTTTCTTAGGTAACTGGGACCTCAAAGCTTGCTTCCTACCTACTGAGAAAGGATCTCCACCACCCCGAAGATTTTGAACTCCACTAGTTACATCAAAACTAGTCGATGTGTGACCCGAGCGCACACCATTCAACCTCCCTCCAGTCATTCTACCCACCGCATAGTTTGGTAAAACCTCCACAGAGCTGTTCGGTTGTAAGGAAGATGGTTCTATAGCAGGACGCTGTGCAGAAATGGGCCTGATAGATTCAATAAACATACCCTCCTATTCCCAAGCGTCCTCATCTACCACATTCATCAGAGCTTTAACTATTTCTTATGTCATCATATATGTTGGCCCAACCAAAGGCATGCCACCAGACTGCCACCAAAGGTGGAATAGGTAGAAAACCGAGGTGTTACACTATGTAGAGTGTTCCGTTAATGACAGAGTTTAAGGCAGTTAAAGTCCACCCACCCAGAGGAATTTTTTCACAAACAGACAGTAAATAAAATTAATGCAAATTACCATAGTTCCAGTTGGGAACGCACAAGGAGCACAGACTGAGAAGTATTCCCATCAAAATAGCAAACTAGTATAGTAGGAGCTCCGACAAATGTGGCAGAAACCCCCAACTAAAACCTCTAGCTACTCTAACCAACACCTCCGATAATCCCGATGTAAAATAGCTGGAGCGTTGAGATAAGGCCGCATTATAATAGGTCCCATCATTAGAACTACCAAACTAGAAGGTGTCGACCAGGTTCTAAAGAAAGCAAAAAACCTAGAACTCCATTTGAAAGTCATCAAAACTACCTAAAAGGCCACTAGAGTCCAAACTAGTCCTCGTCCCCACCATTAGAGCCAAAGGCCTATTGCAGGATTTTTAAATAATTTCCCACCCATCGCATTCTCATACATCTCTTCCCTCCTCACATGGGACGACTTGAAACCAACCTACGATGTAGTATTAATCATGTCTCTTCTCTTGTGTATCCCAATATTCACGAGTTACATACGAACTTTAAAAGAACTATTGCTCTATCAACAATCAATAGATAGGGAGATGGTTCATGCCTTCCATGCCCCCGTTGCTTTCCTCAAATTTCTCATGGCTTCAATATCAAATTCTTCAGAGATAGTTTAGTTTTAATAAAGTGAAGGGGGTGGAAATGGCATAATTGACTAAATAAGAAGAAGAAGAAAAGAGGCAAATTTTATTGGCTCAACTTAAACATGTTATATTTTACTATTGCATCTTTGGTTAATGTTTTTCAATGAATGTTGTGAATGTAAGAACTAGTATGAAAATGTCACATTTTTTGACTCCATATTTGACATTGATCACTACTTGCATCAAATCCAAATGTTTATAGCTGATACAAACTTTGGGTTATGTACAACATGAGTGCATTGAACATAAGAAACAAAATCCAAATCCAATATTTAGACCCTAATTGATCACTACTTGCATCAAATCCAAATGTTTATAGGTGATACAAACTTTGGGTTATGTACAACATGAGTGCATTGAACATAAGAAACAAAATCCAAATCCAATATTTAGACCCTAATTGATCACTACTTGCATAAAATCCAAATATTTATAGCTGATACAAACTTTGGGTTATGTACAACATGAGTGCATTGAACATAAGAAACAAAATCCAAATCTAATATTTAGACCCTAGACTTATTAGAGCTCTCAAGCTTATACAAAGAGGACCAACATTTGGGGCTATGTAAGAAAATAGGGTAGCATTTATTTTATAATTTTGTTGAAGTTATATTTAGTTGTGTAAATAGAATGAGGCAAATATACATGTATATGTCCAATACATTCATAGCTTATATTTTAATTATCCAAACAACTCAATTTAAATAGTGCATTATGCATTCAAGAGAAAAATAACAACTTCTTACTTCTCATTGTAGTTTAGTTGTTAGAATCCTCCTCCGCCCAATAATTTTGACTGATAAAATCTACGAAAATATATAAAGTTAAACTCTCGTTTCTTTGTTTGCCTTTGATTTCCTTGATAGGAATACTTTGAAACTCATTCAATCAGCAAATCAACAACCCATTGATTCAATGATGATTCACATTCTTTGTTCCTTCTTATTTTTGTTTTTACTCTTCAACTGTTCTTGCCTTTGATTTCAGATTATGCATATTGCTAAAATTGCTACGAATTGCTTTGAAAGCTCTAAATGCAGTAAAGCTAGGGATACATGGAAAATTGAACATAGCTATAAAAGACCCATTGATTCAATGATGATTCGCATTCTTCGTTCCTTCTTATTTTTGTTTTTTCTCTTCAATTGCTCTTGCCTTTGATTTCAGATTATGCATATTTCTAAAATTGCTATGAATTGCTTTGAAAGCTCTAAACACAGTAAAGTTAGGGATACATGGAAAATTGAACATAGCTCTAAAAGCTTTGAAGGTGGTGCCAGGGATATGTGGAACATTAAACATAGGTTTAAAAGCTTTGAAGGTAGTGCCAAATGATAAAATGAGAAGCAGAGAATACAGAGAAAGAGCAGAGCAGAAATTGCATTCAGCATATTGAGTATATGAGAAAAGAGTACATTGAAAAAAGGGAAAAGAGCTGAGCTAAATATGCTCAAGTAAATCAAGAAACAAAAGTACAACTGGCCAGGACAACTGGCAGTGTACAGTCAGACTATTGAGGTTACATTATATTTAACACTCCCTCTTAAACTCAACAGTTACAAACATCAGCACTGATAATGCCCAAGTGTTGTCTCTAAAAATCAAAAATGAATTTTCCCAGTGGCTTCGTGAAAATATCTGTGAGATGATCTCGAGAGCCACATAATTTAAGTGTTATGTCACCATTAGTGATGAGCTCGCGAATGAAGTGAAAACAAGTGTCAATATGCTTGTTGTTCTTGTGAAACACATGATTTTTGGATAGAGAAAATTTTGAGGTGTTGTCATAGAAGATAGGAGTTGACTCCTTTTTTGTGTGTGACATATCATTCAATATTATTCTCAGCCACACAGTTTGATAGGAAGCTGAGGTAGCAATGACATACTCTGCCTCTGCAGAAGATATTGATACAATGAGTTGTTTCTTTGATGCCCGTGAAATCAGGTTCGTGCCTAGGTGAAAAGCATGTCCTGAGGTGTTTTTCCTGTCATCTAGGCTTCCTGCAAAATCATTGTTTGTGTAACCAGAGAGATGATTATCATCAGACTGAGTGTACCATAAGCCAAAATTGAGAGTTCCTGCAACATATCTCAAAATCATTTTCACCATCTTCTAGTGAGAATCTTTGGGGGATTCCATAAACCTAGAAACAAGGTTGGTTGCATACATAATATCAGGCCTAGTTTCTGTAAGATACAACAAACTTCCTACTAAACTTTTGTACAAGGTAGGGTCCACTATAGGGCCTTCATCTTTCTTGCTCAATTTTGTGCCTAGGGGTATAGGAGTTTCTGCTGGATTGAAGTCTTCCATGCAGAATGTTTTGATGATGTCTGATGCATACTTTTGTTGACAAACAAAAATGCCTTTGGTTGATTAATCAACCTCAATACCCAAAAAATATTTCATTATTCCAAGATTTGTCATTTCAAACTCAGATTGCATGGCATGTTTAAAAGTAGTTAACTCAAAATTTCTAGTATATATCATGTCATCAACATATAAACATACAATCAGAATTTTGTTGTGTTGATCCGTTTTGGTGTATAAAGTTGGCTCATTTTGGCTTTTGAAGAAACCACTTTTGATCAGGTAAGTGTCAATTCTGTTGTACCAAGCTCTTGGAGCTTGTTTTAAGCCATACAGGGCGTTCTTCAACCGATATACTTTGGTTGGTTGTTCTTTGACTTCAAATCTAGGTGGTTGATCCACATAGACCTCTTCTTCTAAGACACCATTTAGGAAAGATGACTTGACATCCATCTGGTATACTTGCCATTTGTGTTGAGTTGTTATGGCTAAGAGAATCCCTACAATGTCTAACCTTGCTACTGGAGAAAAAGTTTCACCATAATCAGTACCTGGTTGTTGTGAGAATCCTTTGGCAACAAGTCTTGCCTTATGTTTTTCAATCTATCCATTTTCATTGATTTTAGTTTTGTAAACCCACTTGGCACCAATACTTTTCTTGTGTCTGGGCAAATCAACAAGATCCCATGTCATGTTCTTCTCAATGGATTCGATCTCTTGGTTCATGGCTTGAACCCAATGTGTCTCATTAGCCGCTTCTTTAAAAGACGTGGGTTGACATGACATTAAAGAAAAAATCTTGTGATGTTCAATGTCATCCAACTACTGATGGATTTCTCTCAAACTTTGAGTTCTCTGATTTTGAAGTTCAGAGGGTGAGTCTCTGCTTGAAGTTGAGTGATCCTGAGAATTTTGAGATTGTCCTTGTACCTGCAATCTTGGAAGAGCAAGTTGAGGTATTGGTTGTCTTGAATCGTCTGCATTTTCAAGACTGGGCAACAATGGATTTTGACTGTCCATTTTCTGATTTTCAGATTCGTTCTAGAGTTGATTTTCCAGAAATTTTACATCTCTGCTGAGAATTAGTTTCTTTGAGATTGGATTGTAAAGCTTGTAAGCTTTTGATGTTTCATTGTATCTAGTAAAGATACATTTCTCACTTCTGTCATCCAGTTTCTTCCTTATTTCAGAAGGTATGTGAGTGTATGATATGCATCCAAATGTCCTTAGATGAGCACCATTTAGCTTTGTCCCACCCCATGCTTCTTGAGTGACTTTCATCTTGAGACTGGTGGTTGGAGATCTATTCAAGTGATAGACTGAACATGCTACTGCTTCAGCCCAAAAAGTATTTGACAGACATTTCTCTTTGAGTAGGCTTCTTGACATGTTCATAATTGTCTGATTTTTCCTTTCAACCACTCTATTCTGTTGTGGAGTATACCTGGTTGTAGTTTGCATGATGATGCCTTGTGATTTGAAGAAATTTGCAAATTCTTTAGAGCTGTATTCTCCTTCTCCATCTGATCTGATTGCTTTTACATATTTGCCACTCTGTTTTTCAACTTTTACTTTGAATTCTTTGAATTTTGCAAAAGTTTCAGACTTGTGTCTAAGAAAATAGATCAAGGTTTTCCTGCTAAAGTCATCAATAAACGTTAGAAAATAAAAGCTACCACCTATTGACTCTGTTTGCATTGGGCCACATAGGTCAGTGTGAACAAGTTCGATATATTGTTTGTCTTGAGTGGAGGACTGTGGAAAACTAGTTCTCTTATGTTTTCCAAGTATGCAAGACTCACATGGGGGATTTTTCTCTTTGAAGACATGGAGACCTTTGACCATGGAGTGCTTATGTAAAAGACTTAGACTCTGAAATGGTAGATGTCCAAATATTGTATGCCAAATCATAGTTTCATTGGGGGTGGATGCACTTTGATCATATGTTTGGATCAGATTTGCAGTTCTAAGGGTCAGGGGAAACATCCTATTCTGAGTCATGTGGATTTCAGAAATCAATTTTCTACTGGGGGTTTTATCATATATCCTGCATGAGGCTCCCTCAAAAAGTACCTTATAGCCATGTTCAATGAGTTGTCCTACACTTAACAGATTATGTTTCAAATCTGGAACATGATAGACATTGTTTATGTCTTTATTTACATGTTTAGTAAGAATAGGTACAGTTCCTTTTCCTTGAACTTTGACTAAGGAATCATTTCCAAGCGTAATATTAGAGAAAATTGAAGAATCGATGCATGAGAGTAAATCTTTGTTACCTATCATGTGATTGTTGCATCCACTGTCTAGCAACCAAAGATCTTTATGATGTTCTTCAGTCTTGTGGCATGAGAGAAACATACCTTCGAAGCTTTCTCCTTCATGATGTGAGATGTGTTCTCTGCCTAAAAGTTGATCTGTGTGCTTCTTCCGACATTCGGATTCATAGTGTCCAAACATTTTGCAGTAATAGCACTGTATGCTTGATTTGTCATTTGATCTTCTCCCTCTGCCTCTTTGAGGCTGGAAACTCTGATTCTGGTTCTGTTGTCTGTGACCTTGGAAATTTTGATTCTGGTTCTGTTGTCTGTGACCTCCACTTGAGTGTTGGTTACTTGTAATGCTCCCTCTTTCTTGGTCATCTCTGCCTCTTCCTCTGCCTCTCCCTCTGCTGAAAGAGAATTGATTTTTGAAGGCATTGGTGATTGACTCATCTATGAGATGCAGTCTGGTCTCGTGTGTCAACAAGGAACCAATTAGTTCATCTGTTGAAAAATGTGATAGATCCTTGGATTCAAGGATTTTTGTAACGACCATTTCGGATTTCTTTGGTAAAATTCTGAGGACTTTCTCAACAATGCGTTTATCAGGGATGGTTTCACCAGTCAATCTAATCTGGTTCACGATTCCCATGACTCTTGTCATAAACTTATCAACATTTTTAGATTCTGTCATTCTTAAAGTCTCGAATTGCATCTGCAAGGTCTGCATCTTGATTGTTTTGACCCTGTCATTTCCTTGGTAGGTTGATTTAAGGATGTCCCATGCCTATTTTGAAGTAACAACGCCTATGATTTTTGAGAAAATCGAGTCATCCACTGAATTTTGAATCCAGAATTTGGATTTATTCTCTTTGTTCCCCTGTGTTGTCTGAGCAGTTCTCTGTTGGTTGGTCATGGCAGCAAGGTCTACTGGATTTGGTTCCACATATCCAAGATCCATTGGATCCCGACACTCTTGTGCTTGCAAGAAGGATCTCATTGTAAGAGACCAAAACTCATAATTCTTTCCAAGAAGAATCAATCCTTGAGTTGGTCCTAAATTGCTAGACATGACCATCTTTAAAAAAAATTGTTAGAAAATTTTGTGTTTACCTATTTCCTACGCGAAAATCGGGTCTTCGAGTTTCTGGAAGTGACTTCAGGCCGAAATACGTGGTGTAGACTACTTCTTTGACTTCAGTCTGGCTGGATCTGACTATTCGAGCGAAAGATCTACTGATTCAGGGCTCTGAGCTCTGTTATTTTACAACTGTAGCAATTATAATGGCAGAATCGGTTCAAATGCGAACTCAACCCCGCGCGAATAAGCACTGAGCGTGAGCTCCTTCCTTATGTGACCACTACCTGTGACCACTGGCTTAGCTCACAAAGAGCACGTTGCGTTTCGCGACCTCGAGAGTATAGGTGTGTGAAACACTCCTGACTCTCCAACTCTCGAACTGCGAAAGGGGCTTAACGAGCCCTCAGCTCCTCTCGTATCCTTCCTCCACGCGACCATGGTCCACTTTTCGAGATTTCGAAGTGAGCGAAGTTGCGATGAAACTCCAACCTTTCCTCCTCGGAATCCGAAAATCCGAAACTCCAATCTATCCTCTGTTGCGGATCGACGGTTTAGGTCCTCCTATGATCTGACGGTTCAGATCCTTTGGGATTTCGTGACCCTTGAACTCTTGTCACGACGTTTTCCAAACCCTGAACTCCGAAATGCTGAAATTTTGGAGCCTCCCAAATCAACGGTTCACGCTCCTCTGGATCTAATGGTCCATATTTCATCGGGATTTCGTGTTTTGCGAAGTCGAACGACTTGCACCTTCGTTCTCCCAAACCCTGAAATGTCGATGACACTAGATCGATGGTCTAGGCCTCTCTTTGATTGATGGTTGTGATCGAGTCGGGGTTTCACACTTCGCGACCTCGGAGGATGGCGCACCTCTGTCCTCTTGATTCTCGATTTCTTGATCGCGTCAGATCGACGACTCATGATCTTTCTCGATCCAACAACTCAGATCGAGTTGTGATTTCGTGATTCACGAATTCTCACCGCAGTGTGCTCTGACCTTTACTCCCTGTAAGTCAGCGAAATGTCGAGATCTCGCCACATGTCCTCCTTAATGGACGGTCCCAAAGATTTCGGGATTTCGCGACTTCACAAGTCGGCTTTTCTCCTGTGCGCTCCAAAAGACTAAGCCTCGTGCACTTTCTCACGGATCCGACAGCGATCGGTCCTCTGCGCTAAATCTGATGGTCCAGATTTAATATCTCGCGCTTTGAGAGTTGAATGGTCCCGTCGTTATCCTCCATGCAACTTCGCTTTATCCAACGGTTGTCGGCTATATGCACTAGATCTGATGGCTGAATTTTTTTTTCCTTTTCTACACGCTCCTCGTCCTTCTGAACTCGATCAAGGACTCATATCTGTTTGCAGGGCCGATCTTATGGTTGTGTCTGCTTGTCCTTTGTTGCTCTCGAAGAATCTTCTTCGGAAGAAAGAATTTCACGAATTCTTTAAAGAACTCACATATCTTTAATTGTTTATGCTCTCTGCAACTCTGCTTCGTGAATCTTTCATGAACCTTTAAATGCTCATGATTCTTTCGAGCGTATTGCGCTCTGCTTCCTCGCGTTTGCTTTTTGCAGTGATCTTTAGAGAATATTTTGGACTGCGCGTTGTTCTCCAAGCTCTGTGAAGAATCTCGCGTCGTGTGCTCTCGTTGATAGTTTAAGCTCTTCGCTACTTAGGATCGGGCTGCTCTCCATTATGTGTGAAGAGGCTTACCTCTAAAGCTCTAATACCATGAAAAAATGAAAAGCAAAAAATACAAAGAAAAAGCAGACATAAATCGTATTCAGTGTATTAAATATATGAAAAAAGAGTACATTGAAAAAGAGAAAAGAATTGACCTAAATAAACAAATCAAGAAACAAAAGCTAACAGTGTACAATTAGACTATTCAGGTTACATTATATTTAGCTCTAAAAAAACCCATTGATTCAATGATGATTCGCATTCTTCGTTCCTTCTTATTTTTAATTTTTCTCTCCAATTGCTCTTGCCTTTGATTTCAGATTATGCATATTGCTAAAATTGCTACGAATTGCTTTGAAAGCTCTAAACGCAGTAAAGCTAGGGATACATGGAAAATTGAACATAGCTCTAAAAAGCTTTGAAGGTGGTGCCAGGGATACGTGGAACATTAAACATACGTTTAAAAGCTTTGAAGGCAGTGCCAAAGACATGTGGTCAGACTAGATTCCTTTTGGAATAATGTTTAAACCCTCGCGAGGTGTGTGCTAACCCTAACGGCGGTGGAATGTTTGATACATGAACAGGTCTGGGTCGCTGGAGATGTCTCAGGTGGGCGTGGCATGAAGGCGCCTCAGCGTACAATAAATTCAAAATATTCAATTCACTACGTTGCAATGTGTACGTTAGTAGCAGACCCGCACGGGAAACGTCAGGAAAATCACGTGAAAGCAGGCATATTTCCAGAATGTCGTGTTAACAATAATTGATCACGTCAATGTGAGATAGACCAGTCACCATTGCACGGCCGTCAATATTCAGCCTGTTAAATAGTATTGAATAATTTGTTAGGTATTGAATGCTACGGCAGGTGGATTATAAACATTTTACATATCTTACTTTTTTCTAGATTTAAACTTATGATCTCTTAAGAAGAAACACATGTTTAATTTGTTAGGTATCGAATGCTACGGCAGGTGGATTATAAACATTTTACATATCCTACTTTTTTCTAGATTTAAACTTGTCACCTATTAAGAAGAAACGCATGTTCTTAATCATTAGACCTACTCAAACTGTATTTATCATAATTTTTCTATATTCAACTAGAAATGTAAAAGAGAACGGCCGATATTCAAGAATGGTGTATAGACAGGATTCAAGTCATTGCAGATTTTCTGAGACAGCGCGGTTGGTAATGAGAAGTACCTTTCTCCAAGTGTTGGGAGGAGGTCTTGAGATCAAATCCGGCTGGGTCCCCGGGACGAATTGTAATGACTACTTGTGATGTAAATGATTTATATCTCTAATATAAATCGAGTTAATTTCTCGTTGGAAAAAAAAGTCATTGCAGATTTTAAGCAGAATATCCGATTTAATATTGTGAAATGACAAGTTCAAATTTCTTTCTCTGAATCTGTTACTTCAATGCTTAAGTATGTGTACGTCTATCAGAAATGCTTTAAGTAAGTGTACGTCTATCAGAAAGCTTACACTTCTCAGGCGATCATTAACTACGCACGGCAGAGCATTAACTGTTGCTGGGTATATCTTGTTGGATCTGAAAGCAAATTTGAGATTTTCAGATTTAACAAGGTATACAACACTCCACGGTAAACAGTATGTATCTGCCATGGCAGCAGAGTATTTAATTTTTTATATCTTGTTTATTTGATTTAAAAGTATTTTAAATTTAACTGTATTTTATGTTATAAAGCATTAAATGTTTTATTACAAAATATATATTGGTAACTCCATTCCATACAACAATTAATGCTCTGACATGAAGGTTATTGATCGCCCACTTCTCATAGGTGCATAAGATTGTACTCAATCATTACTTGGCCACTTATCATATGTACATTAAATTGATTGTCACAATGTTTTAGGTAGGTGTGCATCTATCAGCAAGCTTACACTTTTCATCTGTGCATATGGGTGCATAAGGTTGACTGGTAGAGATTCATATCTCTGGACAGACTTTGATATATCTGTATCTCTAATATCTTCTTAAATTTTGATATATCTATGTTTAAAATTGTGATGTAACAGATTTTTATTTAAATTTTTATAAAATATAAAAAAATTATAAGCATTTATTAGTGGATTTTTGCCTAGCAAAGAGAAATTGCATCTTAATTTATTGAGCTAATTAAAATTGACAAATAATTATAATAATTTATTAATTGATAATGAATACAATTATCATTAATTATTATATAAAAATAAAAATTAACTCATTATTATTTAAAAAAACATACCACTAAATCCAAATAATTTATAATCCTCTCAATTCTGTTTAGTAATTCATTCTTTTTTTCTAGAAAAAATTGCACATGGACGTTTAGTAATTCATTCTTTTTTTCCAGAAAAAATTAGTGATACCAAACATAACTAGACTTCTTTTACAATCGTTGTCTCATCATGAGACTAGAGATACCACGCCTAAAACTAGACATATGTCCCACTTGGTTCCAAAGCCAAAAATTACAATCAAAATACATATTCTCATCATATTCCGAGAGCCAAAAAAGTCCATGCATCTATTACATATCACTGTGAAAGTAGAAGAACCATTCCTAAGAAAAGCCTAGATCATACCAAGAAAGCAAAGAAAAAAAATTACATCTTCAGAAGAATATTAGAACCCTCATGTCCATCATTCCATTGGTTGTAGGCGATATGACCCCCAGTCGAGTTTAAAGCTTTTTTTGACAGTCCATCAACCACAATATTTCTTTCTCGATAGATATGAGAAAATGAAATAGACTTGAAAAAAGGCAATAAGTCATTTATTCTATTTTTCCAGCTCTCTAGATTGCCCACCTGAAAAACACCTTTGCCATTAAGCGAATTAATAACTGTCATAGAGTCCCCCATCAGATGCAGTTCTTGGATACCAAGGCTTTTTGCTAATATAATGGATGCCCATGCTCCCATAAGCTCCGCCTTAGAATTAGTACCTAAAATACAGTTTAAGGTCCATCGATATTCAACTAGATTATTTAATTTGATAACTCTTCCTGCTCCACACATATTTCCATTGTGTTGAGAGGCCCCATCAAACCATGCTAGAACCTTGTCTTCAGGGAAGGTAATTGGTTGAAATCTTTTTGTAGAGACCGCAAAATTGATTTGCTTCGTGACCACATATCCTGTTGCAAGAAAGAGAATTCTTTTTGTTGAGGGGAATCTTTCTTCAAAAAGTTTTTTGTTCTTGTCCTTCCAAATAAACCAACAAATGAAGGCAGCTAGCTCTCTAATCAAATTATTCTGAAAAGACCAGTTTTGAAAGCACTCCCGAAAAAAATCTCCATTCCATCCATTTGCTAATTTTAATTTCTGTTTAACTTCTTCCCATATTGAAACAGTGAAAGGGCAGCTAACAAATAAATGATGGCTCGACTCTTCATTTTTTCTACAGAAACAACAAATACCAGGACCATACCAACCCCTCCTCAAAAGGTTTTCCCAAGTAAGTATCTTATCCTCCAACAATAGCCATAAGAAGAGTTTAATTTTTAAAGGACAACTCCATTTCCATAAATGGATTCTCCATCCTTCTGCCTTCCCCGNAAATACAGTTTAAGGTCCATCGATATTCAACTAGATTATTTAATTTGATAACTCTTCCTGCTCCACACATATTTCCATTGTGTTGAGAGGCCCCATCAAACCATGCTAGAACCTTGTCTTCAGGGAAGGTAATTGGTTGAAATCTTTTTGTAGAGACCGCAAAATTGATTTGCTTCGTGACCACATATCCTGTTGCAAGAAAGAGAATTCTTTTTGTTGAGGGGAATCTTTCTTCAAAAAGTTTTTTGTTCTTGTCCTTCCAAATAAACCAACAAATGAAGGCAGCTAGCTCTCTAATCAAATTATTCTGAAAAGACCAGTTTTGAAAGCACTCCCGAAAAAAATCTCCATTCCATCCATTTGCTAATTTTAATTTCTGTTTAACTTCTTCCCATATTGAAACAGTGAAAGGGCAGCTAACAAATAAATGATGGCTCGACTCTTCATTTTTTCTACAGAAACAACAAATACCAGGACCATACCAACCCCTCCTCAAAAGGTTTTCCCAAGTAAGTATCTTATCCTCCAACAATAGCCATAAGAAGAGTTTAATTTTTAAAGGACAACTCCATTTCCATAAATGGATTCTCCATCCTTCTGCCTTCCCCGACCAGAACTTGTTGGATAGAGTATTGTATACATTTTTTAACTCATATAAGACCTGTATTATCAAATCCTATCCAAGAAAGTTCATCAAGATTTTCCTCGAGGACAATGCCAGCATGCAGAAGTAAGTTTCTGTAATTTTCCCACTCATAGCTAAGGTCCCCCTCCAGTCCCAATTTGGAGCTAATGATCCAATTCTGACCCAACAAGCTAATGGATGATGATCGACTTTCTTGAAAAAGAAAAAATATATGCTTTCTGTTAAGTTCCAGGATCAGATCCTCCGATAGAAATGAATCTTCTTTCAAACCATTAATAATATCCCTTCCAATAATGATCGCTTTCCCCGAACCAGGAGTCCATGCTACCCTATCAAGAATAATTGGTAATGTGTTTAGAATATTTTTCCATGATTGGGAGCCAAAGGATGAAAAGCTCTCAGTCGACCGCAACCAAGTGCTCACATGAACATGTGGTAAATATTTCTCTTTGATAACCATGTGCCAGATTTCGGGCTTCATCAAAGCATGCCATAAAGTATTAGTAGCCAGAGCTCTATAAAAGATAAAGATATTATGTAATCCCCATCCTCCAAACTGTTTAGGCTTTGCTATAGTTTGCCAATTACATAGATGGTAGCACTTCTTAGTTTTATTCCCAACCCACAAGAAATCATAACTAAGTTTACGTAATTTAGTTAACACAGTTACAAAGATATGGGCAAGTGTCAACCAATAGACCAATAAACTCTCGAGCACAGCGTTTATAAGAATTAGACGACCTCCCAAAGTGAGCCACTTATTACACCAATGGTTGATCCTCGTCTCATACCTGTCAAATAACCTTTGCCAACTTCCTGGTTTCATCAGATAAGCCAAATATTCGAAGCCACAGTTAAGATCTTTGGCAGAATAATCGAGAACATCTACAATTCCTTGAAGAGATCCAGTGTCAACACCCACATGCAGAACAATGGATTTTTGGTTGTTTATGATCGACCCTGATGCCTGGCAAAAAACTTGAAGTACACTTTGAATTTTTTCCCATTCGACTAAAGAAGCTTTTGTCATAATAAGAATGTCATCCAAAAAAAGTAAATGTAGGATCCTTGTCAAACTGGACACTTTGATCCTTGTTATCTGACCATCTGATTTTTCTTTCTTTAAATCCAGACTAAGCCCCTCCATTACTAAGATAAATAGTAAAGGAGATAGAAGACATCCATGTCTCAAACCTTTACTACATTTAAAGAAATTTGTTGCCTCTTTGTTTATTAAAGTAACATAGGTAATGGAAACTACACAGGCCATGATCCAGTTTGTAGTCTTTAACCCAAATCCACTTTGATGAAGTACGAGCCTTAAAAAATCCCAACTAGTGCAGTTGTAAGCCTTCCTCAAATCAAGTTTCAGAATTAAAGCTTGCATCTTCTTTGTTCTAATGTTGTGAAGACATTCGTGAGCAATTCCTATAGCATCCAATATTTGCCTACCCTTGAGAAATCCAAGTTGTTCTTCTGAAAGTACTATGGATAGAATAGGTCTTAGTATTTTTGCAATGATTTTTGAAATAATTTTGTAACAGAGGTTACAGAGAGAGATTGGCCTGAAATCATTAAATACTGTAGGTTTATTGACTTTTGGGATCAAAGCCACAAAATTGGAGTTGATCGAAGGTATGATCTCCCCTTTCAATCTCGTTTCCTTGACCATATCCACCAAATCCTGACCTACAAGCTCAAAAAAACAATGATAGAATTCAATAGTCCAACCGTCAGGTCCAAGACTTTTATCTCTAGCAAAACCTTTAATAACTTCAAAAACTTCATCCTTTGTTACTTCCTTTTCTAAATCCTGAACCTCCAAAGCAGTTACAAAAGTAGGATATAATCTAACTAATTCCAATCTTTCTTCCATGAAAGTCTGATCTATATCATTGTAAAAAGAACTGAAATGTCTGACTTCTTCCTCTTTGATAGCTTGATGACCAGGGTGTACATTTCCTTTCTCATCATTAATTTCCCAGATAAACTTCTTATTTCTCCTATGGCTAGCATATAGATGAAAAAACTTTGTATTTCTATCTTTACTCTTAATCCATATCACCCGACTTTTTTGTCACCATCTCTCTTCTTCTGCCAATAGGAACCGGTTCCTTTCAAATTCAAGCTTAGACAAATTTATAGAATCCTACATAGTAGCAATTCCCAAACTTATATTGGTGTAAACTAAATCGATAGCTTTCTCGACTTTTGATAGATCATCCTGGTCCTTTTGTCTTTTCTCTTTGGCCCATACATTTACTCTTTCCTTTAGAAGCGAAAGCTTTTTAACTAGTCTCCTTTGGGCTCCAACTGTATTTAAATGTTGAGGGTCATTCCATACTTGTCTGACAATATTGATGAAGGAATCATCCTTTAACCACTCCAAATTTAATTTGAAAGGAGAAGCTACTGTATCAAAACAAGATCCGAATTCCATCAACGGAGGAGCATGATCAGATAAATAGGGATACTCAACCCAAGTTCGAAACTTATGAACTGTTGAAATAAGAGAGTCAGAAATTAAGAAACGGTAAAGTATCTTAGAAATACTCACATCACCTAATCTGTCGTTTCACAAAGTGGCCATTTTTTTCTTCAGTGCTACATCCATGAGACTGTTTTTCTAAAAAAGGGCTTTGAAGAAGCTTGTCAAAGTGTCCATCTGTGTTGTCAATCCCCATAATTCATCTGAGGAAGTAATTAAGTTTAGATCACCTGCTAGAATTAAATCATTGAGTCTTAGTAAACCAACATCCTCTAATGCTTCCCAGAAAACTTTACGATCCTGGCAGGGTCCATACAAATTTAGAAAAGATAGCTTTCTTTTGTCCAGTATTGAATAACTTGATAATAAAATGCCACCAATACATAAATAAGGTACCAAGTCGAAAAAAGAAGGGTCCCATGACACCAAAAGTCCTCTAGAAGTTCCAATAGCACTAACCGCACAGACACACTAGTCAGGTCTTATCTTATTCATGAAGGATCTGGATTTTTCCGTTGACACCAGCGTCTCTTGAAGAAAAATGATATTTGGAGAAGTTTTACTCAATAATCTATGGAAGGAGGCCATTTTTAGGGGCCCTCCAAACCCTCTTATATTTGAGGAGAGCATAATCATGGTTTAACCCTGGCTCGGGCCTTTATGCCTCTAAGCACCCTTTGTTTAGAAGAAGAAGCAGGGATATCTAAAGTGTTTATACTGGCCCCTACCAATCACCGACCACTTCTCGTTTTAAGAGGAGAAACCTCGAAGCCCAAGCTTCTAGACCATGCAGGGTCAAAACAAGAGGGAGTGGAAGTTTGCTTACTAGACTCCAGAAAACATGTCTCTGCCAATCTATCCACAAGAATATTTCCCCTATAAGTCACTAATGGAATGGGGGTCATGGAATTTGCTAAAGGGGAGATTAGGTCGGACAAAACCCTATCCAAAACCAAATCACTTGTTGGCGACTCACTATAGCCTGGGAGCAAATGTAAATCATTTTTGTGTACCGAAGGGGCAGGTAGACTAGCAGGCTCCCTGACTTCTGGAGAATCATTCAAAACATCTCTTTGTACCAGAGGAAAAGGTAAATTAGTCGGGGTCGAAGCTACAGAAAATTCCTTCAGTTGGGGTTTGTCTCCCAACCCACCCAAAACAAGCTCATCATCAACTAACCCAGATGACTTACCTCTAACAAAATCGTTCCCAACAGTTGTTACAGGGGCTAGATCCTTATTTAAGAGCTCTCTCTCCCATAAAGATAATGAGTTAAAAATACTTGGATAGAAGAATTTTAACTTACCGACAAAGGATGTGTCATTTTCCTTAGAATTGACCTCCAAGCTAAGTGTTGGAGTCTCCCCTTCACCAAAATCATCCACTATTCTAGAAACTGTGTCACCAAATTCTTCATCCGATGTACCATTATCCTCGCGTAAACCCTGAATAAAAGTACAATTAGTTCTCAAGTGCCCTGTTCGTCTGCATTTGGAACATTTGAAAGGCAGACCTAAATAGTCCAGCCTCAACGTGAACAAGAGGTCTCTCTACTCTATTTCTAAAACTTCTGATAAACCCGCATGGGTGTCTACCTCAACCAAAATTTTAGCCATTCGTTTATCACTTGTAAGCAGCTCAGCTTCATCTACCCCAATAAAGCGACCCAAACAATTTCCTATTGCCTTCAACACTCTATGATTCCACAACTGTAGAGGCAAATTTGGAAGAAGCACCCATAAGTGCCGAAAGCTAAAATACTCAGTAGTCAGATTGAAACTGAATCTCCATCTTTTTATCATAAGGCTTCCACCATCAATGCACCAAAAAACCTCCAGAATACGTTTAGTATCTTACAGGCTTTGAAAGACAAAGCCAAACCATCCACGAGATAAGGAAAGGAAGACTAGACAGTAACCTAAAAAAGGAAGCCAATTCTTCTGTACCCACTCTTCAAGTTGAGTCTGAATATGAGAGCGATAGGCCATTCTAGCAACTACGGCGCAGAGCGCCAAGTTGCAGGATTCTTCCAACCCTACATCGCCCCCCATGACTAACCTTCGTCTCTATCTCTTAGGTTTCCAAACTTTGGTTGCATGCTTCTCCTTAACAAGCTTATCTGTAGGTTTGGTCGTAAGGGGCACAAGGTTCTTTGTTTTTTGTTCTTCGCTCCTCACACCATCAACCTCTCCTCCGAGACAACTCTGGTTAATCTTCGGGGAAATAGGGAGACGTCTACCATGTTTAAGGCTTGACTGAGGTAGGTGCAGGTCCTTTACCAAAGTTTTAAGTGGAGATGTGATAGCCTTCTAAGGTGTGTTTTCCATACAACAAGTATCATTAAAGCCTTTTAATGATCAACATATGTTCTCATTTAACACATAATGAGTCAATCGAATCAAAGAAACTGGTCCTTGCTCACTGTTCCTTGTCATCCGCGCTAAGCATTGCGCTGACCTCACGCTCCATAATGGAAGGCACTCAAGACAACCCAAAGGGCTCCACCACTGCTTCCAGTCAAATCACCCTTCTCTGTATTCAGAGGAAAATCATTAACTAACTGTTTAAATTCCATGCCTGATAATTACAAGGAAAAGACAGTGGTTCCAGATCACGTCAGAGAAAACTGTTTGGCAAGTCTCAAGAACCAAGTCAGAAAAAAAAACCGCCTGGAAATTCTCGTTGTTAAAGTCTGAGAATCCCGGAATACCTGGAAAATGTTGGAAACCCCCTACTAGAAACCAATTCTCAAACTCTTCCCAGGAATTAGTCTGACCCCACTTCCAACCAAAGATTAAAATAACAAGAAGAAACAAAGATATTTCTCAGAAAACAATGGAAAACCAGGAAAACCATTCCAAACAAACAAATACCTTGCCCATCCTGTAGTTAGCACCGAGTAAACCTGTAGCAAAACCAATGTTTAGGATTCAAAAAATACTTCCTACTGAAAATGCTTCAACGCCATGAAACCCTTTTGTTTAGTAATTCATTCAAACTAGATAACATAAATATACTTAATATTTCATTAGTATAAGTATAGATTTACATTTGCAACCATTTATGCAAGTAAATTTGAGACTTTCATAGCATCACAATGACATAATAATCTATCTAAATGGGTTATACATAAACCTTCGATGGCACTAAAGGGAAATTGAATTATATAATTATTTCATGTTGAAGGCTCTTGAAGTCTTACACGTGAGAAGGGCAAGGAGTGTTTTCGAACCCTAACCACTAGATCACATCATCAATAGAAACATAGTTGTGCAATGCATCTTTGTTGTTTAGTGTTTCATAGTTAGTGTGGATATATTTATAACACAAACCAATTGAGGTTGTAATTTACCATGTTGTAATTTACACTTAAAAGGGATTTAGTTAAGACGTATTTATATTGATTTATTAATATTTTTAAATTTTCATTTAACTTATATTATTATTATTTTATTTTGTAATATAAATTATATATGGATGAGATGTGAAATGCACCTTTCTCTATAATAATGAAAATTATTTATTATTAAGAAAAAACAATGTTTTAATTATTAATAAAATTTATTATTATTAAGAAAAAACAATGTTTTAATTATTAATATAAGTTTTTTAATAAAATGAAAAATTTATGTAAAGCTTTATTAGTATTTAAAAGAGGAGTGAATTAAAAACTCAAAAAATACCACATTTCTAGTTAGATTTAAATCCTATTGACACTTCTTCACATTTTATGAATGATACATGAGGCAATTGTTGTCAGTGTACAACATGTACAAATAACCTTGAGCACATCTTGAAGGACTTACGAGAATTCAACCTAATGGTCTCTTTGGCCAAATGAATTCAGCATGGCAAGTCCAACCACTTGAGATAAACTTTGGGGCTAGCACACATGTGCATGTGTGTGTGCACACACACTTCTTCACATTCTGTGAATGACACATGAGGAAATTGTTGTTAGTGTACAACATGTACACATAACCTTGAGAACACCTTGAGGGACTTAGGGGAATTCAACTAATGGGTCATTTGGCCAAATGACTTAAGCATGACAAGTCCAACCACTTGAGCTAAACTTCGGGGCTAGCACACATGTGCATGCGTGTGTGTGTGTGCGCACAAACACATTATTGCAAACTTACTCGATGAAACCCTGCAACCTTTTCCTCACATTCCATGAATGGAGCTCAGTGAAAATTTAACTAATAGACATGTACTCCTAACCCTAAGGGGCTTAGGTTGATTCGACCTTGTGTCCTCCTTGGACATTATAGCTTTGGCATGGAAACTCAAACCACTTGAGCTAACCCTTTGGGTTTAAATGTTTGTAACAAGGTCATGTTTGCTCAACTACGAGACATCTTCCAAGTCAAGCTTAGATCCCATAGTTATAAATCAAGGGGGTATACCCCTTACATGCAACTCATATGTGTTCTCAGATAGGCTTAAAGATCCACCCCCCTTATTGTTGAAACAACTTCCATAGTGATATTTGGACCCAAATGAGAAAGGGGAAATTTCTCTTACTTTCGTGTTGCACCACATGCACATGTGCACGTACACACACACACACACA
>ML781224.1:490649-503927 GCA_009831015.1 Picea engelmannii | reverse complement strand
ACGAATTCAACAGAGACAAAATCGTTTTTTGAAAATCAAAACCAATAGCGCAGTATCAAATCTACTTTCGATATCAATCTAACTCAAAACAGGCAATCGTGCTAACTCAAGACATGCATCAATCAAACCAAAACGAATCGAAAGAGCTTGTGTTTGTGACAGCCGTTATGAATCAACACAAGTCCATGATTATAGCAAGTAGATCTTTAGCATAGGTCAAAGATAATTAAAATCCAATCGAGAATACTAATTCAATACATAACAGATTCATTTTGAGTTATTGCAATCAACAGAGTCGTTTTAAGTTTATTAGGAGCAAACAAAACTAATTAAAATCATACCAAATCAACTATCAAACCGAATCAAAATCAATGAATAGCTTGTACTAAACTGGGCACAACAAATCGCATAACCAAATCATATGTACATTAAATTTTAGTAAAATGAACCTACTGTACAGGATCCACAACATAACCGTTTTTGATAATCAAACTATGACAGAGTCATTTCAAATAATGGACAGAGCTAATCGAAAACCAAAACTCGATTCGTTATATTAATTCAAGCAATTCATAAAATGAAATTGATATTGAAATTCATACATGGATAGTCAGCAGACAACTTGGTCATGATAGTTTGGAATTGACGAAGGCTGTCGCCGATTTGACATTCCTAAAAACGATCGAACCAGTGGTTTTCTGCTTCTTGTCATTAGCTTGAAGCCTGTCCTTTTCTCTCGACAACATTGTGACTTGGTTCTCTAAAGATTTGATCTTCGATTGTAATAAGGGAACGTCAGTGTAGTAGTGCTCAAGCCACACATTACATTGGACACACACTGTCTGCTTGAGCTTCAAAACGATAGTCGAGGGTTTGTTCAGATCACCAAGGGTTTCATTAGGTAGCTTGATTCCTGGGTAGCTAGGATTGTTCTTTAGGCAAGGGGGTAAATTAGAAACAAAGTCATAGGGTGGCTCGGAGCACAGACCATGGGAAAAAGGGTACTCACTAGCTAGGAAGCGCTCAATATCAGAGTCTAACTCTTCGTTGAGGACTATGGGCTTTTGATCAGTGTTTGGTTTAGGTTAATTACGGGCAAGTTTTGATATCAATCGAGCATTCTTTTTACCTTTGTTATCGACAGTAAGGTTACCCTTGACTTTCTTGCTCACTGGATTTTTTACAGCCTCAACCTTGTCTGTTATAATGTCGGGTAGGTCGATATCAGGGCAGACCGAGGGTTTGGGAGAGGGTAGAAGGGCATGAAAAGGCACGGGTGGCCCGACCTTACTCTCACTGACCACAGACTTGTCGATTTGGACAGACTCTGAATCAACAAAGCCATTTCTAGACAGAAAAGCTTGCCAATTATTGTCATGGAGGTTTAAATGATGAACGCCGATAAGTCTAATCAAGCCATGGTGAAACAAGATGCTGTCAGCCTTCTCGCATTTGAACCTATTAGCCATTTTATAAAGACTACACTGGAAGTAAAATGGCATGTTCATTGAATAGCCCATAAAATTCATTAATCAGTCGAAGGTGATAAAGAAAAACCAATCCATACCGACCCTCACAGGTCACAAATTGTTTAACCATTATCAAAAGATCATGCCACCTGGGTTTAAGCGTGGAAATAGGCATACCTTTGTCACAGGATTTGACCTTTCGTGATACGAACAACAAAGGCCATGGCATGTCATCGACTTTAGAGTTTTTAAACCATCGCTGGCCCGTGGATGCCAATCCTATGGCAGAGCTTATGAACTCTTCATTCAGCTCAAGCTGAATGTCACCTACTTTAGCCCTACACCCATCAAAGGTACGGGAGAATCGTTGTGCAACCAATAGATTGAAACCCTCGAACCTCTGTATAAACGTGATCCAACCATTATCTTGTAAATCCTTACAGGCGTTATCAAAGAGTAACAGAGCTTGACTACCGTTCGGCTCAATTCGCACCACCGGTGCCATAGATAGGAGCACACGGTGAGCGATGTGAACGAGCCAGGGTTTGACTCACAGCATACGCAGGAGGAGAATGCTCACAGGCTTACCCGAAACTAGCAAGGATGAAACAGGGATACGGGTAAACATTAATGACATATCGTGCGAAGGTGGTGGAGCTAGTTCATACATGCACAACAGTCATATCTACAGTACAACCACCGGTGCAAATAGCTATTCAACCCACTATTGTATAGGTTAACAAATATGCCATTCGCTCGACCAATGAAATCGATGGTAAGTGGATTAAACATTCGCACGAGCAATAGTTATAGTTTCAAAACCAAACAAATGAATCGAAACCAATACCAAGGGTTTGACTATGTGACATGTGTTGTATAGAACGATTCATACCAAGGGTTTAACCATAACACCATTGCTTTTTTTATGTAACCAGTACGCCGTCAAAACTTTGACGAAACAGGATACCATTAACCAGATGAAAGGAGGCAGACTTTAATCTCAACGATCTTCTTTTAGTGGGATCCAGGTGATGAGGGACTGACCCGTGTTCAAGACATAATCTTATATTGTCATACCACGAATTGACAGAGTTTTGTGTGCAACAGATTCTATTTTGATCGTGTTGTCGTAGGTTTAACGTATCGCTTTCTTCTTGCTGTCCTGCTGCTGAATCAACGACTAACTTGCATAACCCTTGGCCTCTCACTACTTGAGCTGGGGTAATTTCTAAGTCGTACTCCTACAAGGAGGTGACCTAGTTAGCCCTCTTTTCACCTAGTTCCTTCTGCACTAACAGGTTCCTGACGACTGGGTAAGGGACAATAACTTTCATCCTTGATTTCAAAAGATAAGATCGGAAATGCTTGACTGCTTTGAAAACAGCATAGGCTTGTTGATCTACTACTGGGTAATTAAGTTCAGCTCCTTTGAAAGCATAGCTTATAAAGGCGATGGGTACTTCGTTGTTTTCGGCGTTCTTTTGAGTTAGGATGGCGACATAGGAACGGTCAGAAGAAAAAGTGTAGAGTGTAATGTCTTGAGAAAAGTCGGGGCTCATGAGAGACAGAGCGTCTATTATAGCCTTCTTTATTGCATTAAAATCTTGATTCTCTGGGGGTCCCCAGTGATAATGGGTGGATTTCTTAGTTAAATTCTGTAAAGGCCTGACCATTTCAGAGAAACTGGGGACGAATCTCCTCACGAAGTTAATCTGGCCTAAGAAAGTCTGCATAGATTTTTTGGATGTAGGAGGGGGGAGTTTCGCGATGACTTGAGTCCTTTCAGGTTCGATTATCATCCCTTCGCTTGACATAATAAATCCCAAGAGTTTAACCTGTTCTACTGTGAAAATGGATTTTTTAGGATTTAAGGAGATGTCGTATTTACGACATCGCTGTAGAACAGCTCGTAAATGAGCTAGATGATCGGTTTTGTTTTTAGATAATTTACAGTAACATCATCTAAGTAAACTACGGTGGACTAATTGATTAGGCCTCAGAAAGCAATGTCCATTGCTCTCTAGAAAGTGGCACCAGCATTAATCAATCCAAAGGGCATTTTTCGATAAGCATAGGTGCCCCACGGGGTACGGAAGGTAGTTTTAAGTTGGTCTGGAGGAGACATCAGGACTTGGTTGTACCCTGAGAAACCATCCAACAAGGATAGCCTCTCAGAACCAGATACCTGTTGAAGGATCTGTTCCATGGGTGGGACATGATAGTTGTCTTTATCAGATGCTCTATTAAGGTTTCGAAAATCGACGCAGAGTCGGATTTCCACACTTTTCTTCCAGACAGGGACAAGGTTAGAAACCCATTGAGTGTGCCTAACAGGGAAAATAATCTTAGCATTTAGGAGCTTATTCAATTCTTTTTGAACGGTCCGTTCGAGCTTAGGGTGCATTTTTCTCAATTTTTGTTGGAAGGGTAAGGTTTGGGTTTCAAAGGAATGACATGTTGTATGATGTTAGGGTCGAAAGTTTTAAGGTCATCATACATCCATGCAAATACATCTTTAAATTATTTGAACAATTTAATAAATGCAACTTTTTCTTATTCATAACATCCTACCTCTAGATTAATGCACTGCGGATTGTCCTTAGTTCCTAAGTTTACTTTTTCGTATGATAATGAGGAACTATTGGTTTTACAATTGACCGATTTTTAAAATTTATCTTAAAGATCATAAAACTTCTCTAATCTGACTATAGATTTAGGGATCGAGTTTACCATGTCCGATGAAGATTCAGGAGTTCTCGGATCTGTTATTACCGTGAAATCACGCAAATTGTCGTCATGAGTGCATTCGTCTATCACCGCATCTTGAAAAGTTTCTTCCATATGCAGGAAGCTAATAATCTACTGATCTCCATCGAAGACTCTCCAATTCGTGATGTTGTCGGGAACGGATGGCCGGAACAACAGTTCGACGGAGAATGCATCTAGGGACAAGCCTTCTGCAGGAAAGAGTTTAGAAGCTACGTTAGCTAATAGATATGCTTCAGAATTATTCAGTCTAGGGATGGAATTTATATTGAAAGCAGAAAATTTATTCATTAAATTCCATACCTCGGATTGGTAGCTTTTGAGATGCGGAGACAGACAGTGGATAGAATCTCTTACTTGTCTAACCACTATTTCAGAGTCGCCAAAGACAACCAAGTTTTGAAAGTTCATATCTAAAGATTTTCTGAGACCTTGCAGTAAAGCCTCATATTCTGTAGTGTTATTAGTACATTCAAATTCTAGCCTACATGCGATCAATGTTTTGTTACCTGCCAGATTGATAATAACGCAGCCTGCTCCAGCTCCTTCTTTGGAGTTTGACTCGTCAAAATAAAGAGACCAAATTTGATTTCCATCGGGTACGTGAGACCATTGCATAGAAGTTGTTGGCTGCACATATGCTACAATCTCAGATTGCTGCTCTGGATTGGTGATAGATGAAGCCTCGGCCATGAAATTGCCGAAAAAGGTATCCATCCCTTGTACTTCGGGTGAATCCGCAGAAGGTGTAAATGGTTCGTTGGGATCGTTCAAATCTGTGACTGTGAACTTAAGGTAGCGTTCACGATTTACCTTGATCTTGTTGGGCTTGTCGTTCTCTGGAAGCCATAGGTGAGACCAATCTGTCGCGAAATAGTCGTGTAGCTGCTCCGACCAGTCCTTGATTAAAAACAGACCATACACTTCTGGAATATCCACAACAATTATATCAATGACTTGATGAACCTTAGGGTTAGACGATAATCTTATAAGCACATTCTTTAGTTCTCCTATAACTTTAATATTGGTCCGATCAAGTTGTATGATTTTTAAGGTGGAGGGTTCAACTTCAGCGTTAATATTTTGGCATACATTGGATGACGCTCCTGAGTCTACCATACAATTGTGCACATTTCTATTAAAGATTTCGAATGTTAACAAAAATGGAGGTACATTTTTGCGAGTGCTTAGGGTGGTAGTTTGTGGCTTTTTACTCGCAGTTTCTAAAGTTACTTTATCTACATTATTTACATTATTTACATTACTTACAGGAAGGCTTCCTTTATCTTGAGGATCATGATTGTTTTTAGTGGAATTCTTCTGAGGAACTTTGTTCTGCACAACCTTGTTACCATTAGAATTACCATTTTTTTCGTTCTCTGAGATATTCTGTAACATTTTTTGTAGCAGAAATGGAAATTTCAATAACTCATAAACAAAAATGTTAGCTCTCAAATTTTTAAGATCTTCAACTACATCATAATCTAAGTTGGGGTTCACATTACTCTATTTAGTCTCAGCTAGTTTAGACTTCTTTGGAGGTAAAGTTGTAGGGTTTCCGGAAGAAGGTTTGTTTACTTTCTTACTCCTAGTATTGTAAGGATGAACCGTCTCGAAGTTGGCTTGAAAGATGCTATTCGAGAAGTGACCAAAAATGTTTGGAGAAGACTCATCTTCTTGAACTGCCTCTTGTTCAACTACCTCCTCGGGAATCTCAGGAGGCACCAGGTTATCTTGGGCTTCTAGAATTGTTTGAAGGGCGTATTGCAGACTTTCTAGATTAAGGCCCTTGGTGGTTGGATTAGGTCGATTGGTGGGAAAAGGTTTCCTGAACAGGGGCTTGTAAGGTCTTTTGCTCGAGGAATCTTCTTTGGTCATCTTCTTCAAGTCTATAACTTGATTCGACAGTTTTTGAAAAACTTTAGTTAAGTTTTCTAAATCCGAGCTTTCAGATTGTGCTTTACTTTGAGTAGGTCTGGGGAGGATTTCGATGTTCTTTTTGGAAGAAGAACTAGTATCTGTTTTGTTGCTAGTAGAGTCTTTAATGCTAAGTATGTCTTTTTCAATCTGGCTGGCCTCCTGGAAGGCTTCTAACAACGTGGCTTTCTTAGATCGTTTAACCCAAATAGCTATACTTTGATGCAAAGCTTTAGTGTAGTATGCTATTATGAGATTCTCAACGGACATGGAATCCGCAGGGATTCAGTTTTTAAGTGTTAACAAACTTTGATTGAAGACTTTAACTTTCTCTTTAGGGTTCATTCTTAAATTAGAAAGATCCATGACTAGGACTTCCAAAGGCTTACCGTCTCCGAACTTTTCCAAAAAGCACGACTCAAACTTTTCCCAAGACACGATGGTATGGGGTTGCTGGGAAAAGTACCATGTAGATGCATTGCCCTCGAAAGTATAGGGGAACAACCTGCAGACTACGTCTTCATGCTTGACATTGCAGAGTCTTATGGCTAACATAAACTTTTTAATGTGATCTTCAACGATCTTTTTTGAGTCAGGGTCAAACTTGGGGAGCCATTTCTCTGGGTGTTTAGGCAAGGGATGCTGAGCTTCGGGTACAACTACGACATCCCGATTGAGCCAAGGTCTAGCAGGATTGTTCTGGTTGGCCATTGGTGTAGTGGGTGTGGAAGGCTGAGAAGGGGAACTTCCTTCGTCAGAAGAATCTCCTCCAGAAGAGGAAGGAGATGATGGAGGTGGTGAAGGAGGTATTCCAGATTCTCCCGCAGCAGGGGTGAGGATTGGATCTGTAGGGTTTACAGTGAGGTTAGTGCCTCCGAGTTGTTCGATGATATTAGAGAAATCTAAAGGTTGGTCCAACGGACGGTTTCGTTGCATCAAACGGGCTAAGGCACTATGAGTTCTTATGAGAGATTGACGGACAATCTCTTGTATGTCACCACCTATAGGATTCAGGGTTACTGGTTCAACCGTGACCCGTGGATCGTCGGTTGATGTGGTTGCTGTTTGAGGGGGAATTTTATCGTTCGAATGACTTCTTGTCACTATAGGTGAGCGATTAGGTGGTGGAGGAGTCTTACGACTGCCTCGTGCCATTAATTAGTTTCAGGCCCTCCTTCTAGCACCATTTGTTGACGGGCATAATTGACCATCCGTCAACTGGAAGAGTGAATCCTGTCCAGGGTTGTCTAAATAACCCAAGCCGTTTGGGATAACCCACCCTGACGAGTTTAGCGGCTCCATTAGCCGATCTAAGTCCTAAGAAAAAAAAAAAAAAACTACTCTAAACTAACTAATCTAAATGAAAAATAACAATTAAAACAAACTAATAAACAAATCTAAACTACTAATATATACAATCTACTATCTAATACTATAATAATTCTATGAAATTTAACATTCAACTATTAACTGAACCAAATCTTAATCACAAATGTACAATATTTACAAGTTACAGATTTAAATGAAAACCTGCAAAACACATTTGTAATCTATCCTAAGACAGCGAAACTATTTTTTTGATTTTATAGTTTTATGATAAAGAAATAGAATAAAAACTAACTATCTAAGCTAAGCAACTAAAACACTAACTCTAACTATGTATCTAAACTAATATATTTATTTAAACTACTTAAATAACACTAATAAGCTAACCTGTGATAACGCTTTCCAATTTGTCCCGTGTAAAGAATCCAGTTCAGCTGTTCGATGGGAGGAAACCCGCATCAATCCTCTGCAAGCCTCTAGTAAACAGTAAGCAACATTGCTCTTTTGAATATCGATAACAGAACAAACAAGACATAATAGTTACAACAATATTATAATTTACAAATCATAACATTTAGATAAATCTGCGTGCAAGGATTTGTACAAAATGATTCAATTAACAAAGAAGAGAAATCTGTCATTCATTAACTAAAACAAAGTAATTGCTGTACTTTAAAAATAGGAGAGATCAGATACAGACGACATATAAATCAAATCATATCAGCATACAAGGAATTATGATAGCTAAAGTAGTAGATAATTAATTGCCAACTGATATGAAAAAACTTGAAACAAAAGTTTGATATATTGAAAGTGAAAGCTGTTACAAGACATCAACTTTCGTCTCAATCTGAATCATAAATCCATAGTTTGGTTCTCCCACAGTGAGGATGATGATTCTTATTACAAAAAATAACAAGTATTTAAAGACCTCCCACAGGGTAAAACATCCCTGTGGAAGTTATCAAAACTGTTTACACAAATCTGGGAAAATATCCCAAGTCTGGCTAAACTAACAACCTAAAATAAAAACTATATCACATAAATATCTCCTAGACTGCCACAACATGCCCAATTGATTATTGCAATTCGAATGTACCTGGAAGAGGACAAAAATGGACAAGTTAAGAGGATATTTTGTTGATAAAATTGATAAAAATCTAATTCTAAAGACTAGCTACAGAATCTTGCAATTCTGTAGCTGGTCTAAATCAAACACAGAATCGTATTAAAAATCAATTCGAATCTTAAAAAACATATTCAAACTATTTAAAAATATTTGATTTCTAAAAGCATCATTCAAATCGACACTTGTATGCAACTTGAACAAACTAAATCGTATTCAATCAAATGATAACAGAGATGGATACACTCTGTTTAATTCGTTATCACCAATTCGGGTTAACAGAATCGTATTGAATAACTCAACAACAATGAAATCATTTCATGGACCAATTGAAATCAAAACCAACAGTTTATGTTGCTCCAGCCATTAACAAAATCATTTCGAATCCAAACGAAATCAACAGGATCGTTTTCTCAAATTGATAGCACTATATTAAACATAAACAAACGATCCATGCTATCAGCGAATCAAATCAAAACTGGTATGTAAATTATTAGAAACGAAATCATACAGGAATTAATCGGTTGATAACAAGATCTGTGGGACTCGTCCAACGTTTTTCATTGCCAATTGGGGGCAGACAAAATCGATTGATATTAAACGAAATCATTTCTTGAATCAATTTCAAAAATGAACTATTAGCCGAGTTTTCTCATACGAATTCAACAGAGACAAAATCGTTTTTTGAAAATCAAAACCAATAGTGCAGTATCAAATCTACTTTCTATATCAATCTAACTCAAAACAGACAATCGTGCTAACTCAAGACATGCATCAATCAAACCAAAACGAATCAAAACATCTTGTGTTTTTTACAGCCGTTATGAATCAACACAAGTCCACGATTATAGCAAGTAGATCTTTAGCATAGGTCAAAGATAATTAAAATCCAATCGAGAATACTAATTCAATACATAATAGAGTCGTTTTGAGTTATCGCAATCAACAGAGTCGTTTTGAGTTTATTAGGAGCAAACGAAACTAATTAAAATCATACCAAATCAACTATCAAACCGAATCAAAATCAATGAATAGCTTGTACTAAACTCGACACAACAAATCGCATAACCAAATCATATGTACATTAAATTTTAGTAAAATGAACCTACTGTACAAGATCCACAACATAACCGTTTTTGATAATCAAACTATGACATAGTCATTTCGAATAATGGACAGAGCTAATCGAAAACCAAAACTCGATTCATTATATTAATTCAAGCAATTCATAAAACAAAATTGATATTGAAATTCATACCTGGATAGTTAGCAGACAACTTGGTCATGATAGTTTGGAATTGACGAAGGTTGTCGCCGATTCGACATTCCTAAAAACGATCGAACCAGTGGTTTTCTGCTTCTTTTCATTAGCTTGAAGCCTATCCTTTTCTCTCGACAACATTGTGACTTGGTTCTCTAAAGATTTGATCTTCAATTGTAATAAGGGAACGTCAGTGTAGTAGCGCTCAAGCCACACATTACATTGGACACACGCTGTCTGCTCGGGCTTCGAAACGACAGTCGAGGGTTTGTTCAGATCACCGAGGGTTTCATTAGGTAGCTTGATTCTTGGGTAGCCAGGATTGTTCTTTAGGCAATGGGGTAAATTAGAAACAAAGTCATAGGGTGGCTCGGAGCACAGACCATGGGAAAAAGGGTACTCACTAGCTAGGAAGCGCTCGATATCAGAGTCCGAGTCTTCACTGAGGACTATGGGATTTTGATCAGCGTTTGGTTTAGGTTTATTCCGGGCAAGTCTCGATATCAATCAAGCATTCTTTTTACCTTTGTTATTGACAGTAGGGTTACCCTTGAATTTCTTGCTCACAGGCATTTTTACAGCCTCAACCTTGTTTGTTATAATGTCGGGTAGGTAGATATCAGGGAAGACTGAGGGTTTGGGAGAGGGTAGAAGGGCATGAAAAGGCACGGGTGGCCCAACCTTAGTCTCACTGACCACATACTTGTTGATTTGGACAGACTCTGAATCAACAAAGCCATTTCTAGACATAAAAGCTTGCCAATTATCGCCGTGGAGGTTTAAATGATGAACAACGATAAGTCTAATCAAGCCATGGTGAAACAAGCTGCTGTCAGCCTTCTCGCATTTGAACCTCTTAGCCATTTTATAAAGACTACGCTGGAAGTAAAATGTCATGTTCAATGAATAGCCCATAAAATTCATTAATCAGTCGAAGGTGATAAAGAAAAACCAATCCATACCAACCCTCACAGGTCACAAATTGTTTAACCATTATCAAAAGATCATGCCACCTGGGTTTAAGCGTGGAAATAGGCATACCTTTGTCACAGGATGTGACCTTTCATGATACGAACAACAAAGGCCATGGCACCTTGTCGAATTTAGAGGTTTTAAACCATCGTTGGCTCATGGATGCCAATCCTGTGGCAGAGCTTATGAACTCTTCATTCAACTCAAGCTGAATGTCACCTACTTTAGCCCTACACCCATCAAAGGTAAGGGCGAATTGCTGTGCAACCAACAGATTGAAACCGTCGAACCTCTGTATAAACTTGAGCCAACCATTATCTTGTAAATCCTTACGGGCATTATCAAAGAGTAACAGAGCTTGACTACCATTTGGCTCAATTCGCACCACCGGTTCCATAGATAGGAGCACATGGTGAGCGATGTGAACGAGCCAGGGTTTGACTCACAGCATACACAGGAGAAGAATGCTCACAGGCTTACCCAAAACTAGCAAGGGTGAAATAGGGATAGGGGTAAACATTAATGACATATTGTGTTAAGGTGGTGGAGCTAGTTCATACATGCACGACAGTCATATCTACAGTACAACCGCCGACGCAAATAGATATTCAACCCACTATTGTATAGTTTAACAAATATGCCATTCGCTCGACCAATGAAATCGATGGTAAGTGAATTAAACATTCGCGCGAGCAATAGTTATAGTTTCAAAACCAAACAAATGAATCGAATCCAATACCAAGGGTTTGACTATGTGACATGTGTTGTATAGAACGATTCATACCAAGGGTTTAACCCTAACACCAATGTTTTTTTTATGTAACCAATGTGCCAAGTGAATTGATCAACTAACAGTTCCCGAGGTGTAGGACAGTCGGTGACAGAGTGTGTTGTTAGGCTACTCCGTGATGTTAAAGTCACCGGTTCGAAACCTGCGGGGATAAAAAAATCCAACCATGTTAAGGGTTGGTGTGGCTCAGGCCGGGTGCGATCCCCGGGTGATTTTGACGGCTTAGATGCCCCTGAGTCGTAGTTTCTCAAGCCACAGGTTAATCGCGTAGCCAACAGGTCTCGCACAAATTAAAAAAAAAAAAAAAAAGAATTGATCAAATAACATGTAAATCCAATCACCAATGCATCACAAACTCAAACACTCATGAAATGAAATTACATAATCAATCAAAGAATGTCAAATGAGTACAGATCAAAAGGTATTTCCAACTGTATAATGATAAGTAAAATGTAAATGCAATGGGCATATCGACAAGAATGATAACGACAATTTAGTGACGATTTTAATGCGACTTTGAAAACCAAGTTTTCACACTTGCAGTCGTGAAAACAAGAATGAAGATAAGTGTGCAAATAGCAAAAAAAATAAAAGTGTCGTTTTATTTGAGAATTGCGACGAAAATTAAGTTTTGTAAAACGCTGGTGTAGGCAGCTTATAAGATAGTAGAAAAATGTGAATTGGCTGCCAACAATGGCGACACACTGGTAGAAGCAGTTATCTCTACCAAAAGAACAAATTCAGATTAAGATAATGAGAAAAATTCTAACTCAAAAATAACAACCAGAAAATCATGTAAACATCATCATTAACCAAATATTCCAGCAGTGTTTAAAGGATGAAAGCTGATAACGGTCTCAAGACAAGCGAGTTACGATATTAAAGATAAAATCTCCAATACTGTTGACAGAGCCACTTCTGCCAGCAGGCGTCCATAGCCTCGATAAGGTTGCCATTTAACCCACTTTGACATCTGTATCCTGCCAAGAAGTTCTAGATCACAATAAAGGACATTAAGAGGTTTCTTATTTGCAAATTTTCATATACCCGACATTGCTTCGCTGTCAGCGGGCCTGTTCAGTACCCCAACGAAGTTGTCTTCGCGCCATGCATGCATTTACCTGCTGCCAACAAACCTGTTCAGCATCCCGGCGGGTTTACAAGCACTTCCCACAGCTCTATTAATGATTTATTTTGTTTTGTTTTTCAAAGATATATAGTTGAGCGGGGTGATGCTGAAAATTATGATATCTTAACATATTTTTTCAGACCTCAGCAAATTTTTTTTAGAACCTGTCCTTTATTAAGATCCAGAGATGTTTCAATTACAGAACCAACTTCCTAAGGTAGGGAGACATCTTCTGAGTCATTCCCTTAAGGAAAAGGAACAGCGTAAAAAATATAATAGATGATCCCAACAAGCTTATGTTAGAGATTGAAATCAGTTAACTTCTTTCAAACGACAAACTTTTGCCAATTACAGATGTAAATTTTAGAAGTATACAATTGATGTTTATACAATTTTCTTAGCAGTTATTTCAGCGAAGGAATTTTCTGTTTTCTTTGTCTGAATAGCTCAGTATACAGTTATGTGTATTTCCAAAAACACAAGCTGATAAAATCAAAGTAGAAATCAAAAACAAAAAAGCAA
>ML781224.1:475143-490614 GCA_009831015.1 Picea engelmannii | reverse complement strand
AAAAAAAAAAAAAAAAGCAAAATATGTACATAATGTACAAGGGTTGTCATCAAGCAAAGTATCTTTTTAGGGCTTGGCCATTTACCGGATAAGTGTCAGGCTGTCCCTCAAGATTCTGCAATCGAAAAGAACTGGGACCCAACTTCTCAGCAATTAAAAATGGTCCAAGCCATAAGTTATGAAATTTCATGTGCTCTCCCTTTCCCTCATGCGGTTTGTCCCATTTCAAGACGAGGTCACCTACTTCGAAATTCCTATCAGAAGTAGATTTAGAATCGAACCAGATTTTAACCAATAGTTGATGTTGATTTAACTTACGTTTATCTTGGGCTCTTACCTCTTCTAGCTTCATCAAAGCGTTAATTCAGTTTTCTAAAGGGGGACAATCTTCTCCTTGGATTTTCTGCGACAACTGTAGTGAAGGAAGAAGAATGTGAGGTGGCAGAATTGCTTCTCTGCCATAAATGAGAAAGAAGGGGGAGTTACCTACAACATCTTTTGGTGTTACCATATCATCCCACCGTGCGTTCAACAATGCATTGTGCCAATTTTTGTGATTTTCAGCCACCGTTCTGTTGATGATTTTAATCAAGTTTTTGTTTGTTGATTTTGCCAATCCGTTGCCCTGGGGGTAATAGCTAGAAAAATACTTTAGTTTGATTCATTTTTCTAAAGCGAACTCACTCATCTCTAGAGAGGAAAAGTAAGAAGCGTTATCGAATACTAAACAGTCAGGGATACCAAAATGGGTTATAAGATTTGAATTTAGAAACGCAATTACCTGACTGGTGTTTACAGTTCTTAACACAGCAGCTTCAGACCACCGAGTAAAGTAATCTGTGGCTGTTATGATGAACTTATGTTGTTGTGAGGATGGGGGGTTGATCGGACCTATGATGTCAATGACCCACTGCTGAAAAGGAGAGTCTACTAAAACCGGCCGCAAAGGAAAGGTTGGTTTTTGTAATCGCCCTGATGCTTTCTGACAAATAATACACTTACGACACAAGGCATGGGCGTCTCTAAAAAGCATGGGCCAGTAATAACCGGCTCTTAAAACCTTATGAGCAGTGGTGTCACCACCAAAATAACCGCCATCTTCTCCTACATCCAACTCTAGCAAGACTTTTTCTGCTTCGTCTTTCTCAAGACAACACATCAGTACGCCGTCAAAACTTTGACGAAACAGGATACCATTAACCAGATGAAAGGAGGCAGACTTTAATCTCAACGCTCTTCTTTTAGTGGGATCTAGGTGACGGGGGGCTGACCCATGTTCAAGAAAGAATATTATATCGTCATACCACAGACTGACAGAGTTTTGTGCGCAACAGATTGCATTTTGATCGTGCTGTCGTAGGTTTGACGTATCGCTTTCTTCTTGTTGTCCTACTGATGAATCAACGACTAACTTGCATAACCCTTGGCCTCTCACTACTTGATCTGGGGTAATTTATAAGTCGTACTCCTGCAAGGAGGTGACCCAGTTAGCCCTCTTTTCACCTAGTTCCTTCTGCACTAACAGGTTCTTGACAGTTGGGTAAGGGACAATAACTTTCGTCCTTGATTTCAAAAGATAAGACCAGAAATTCTTGACTGCTTTGAAAATAGCGTAGGCTTGCTGGTATACCGCTGGGTAATTAAGTTTAGCGCCTTTGAAAGAAGAGCTCATAAAGGCGATGGGTACTTCGTTGTTTTCGGCGTTCTTTTGAGTTAGGACGGCGGCATAGGAATGGTCAGAAGCAAAAGTGTAGAGTGTAAAGTCTTGAGAAAAGTCGGGGCTCATGAGAGACGGAGCGTCTATTATAGCCTTCTTTATTGCATTAAAAGATTGATTCTATGGGGGTCCCCAGTGATAATGGGTGTCTTTCTTAATTAAATTCTGTAAAGGCCTGACCATTTCGAAGAAACTGGGGACGAATCTCCTCACGAAGTTAATCTGGCCTAAGAAAGACTGCATAGATTTTTTGGATGTAGGAGGGGGGAGTTTTGCGATGACTTGAGTCCTTTCAGGGTTGATTATCATCCCTTCGCTTGAAACAATAAATCCCAAGAGTTTACCTTGTTCTACTACGAAAATGGATTTTTTAGGATTTAAGGAGATGTCGTATTTACGACATTGTTGTAGAACGGCTCGTAAATGAGCTAGATGATCTGTTTTGTTTTTAGAGAATACAGTAACATCATCTAAGTAAACTATGATGGACTGATTGATTAGGCCTCGGAAAGCAATGCCCATTGCTCTCTGTAAAGTGGCACCGACATTAATCAATCCAAAGGGCATTTTTCGATAAGCATAGGTGCCCCACGGGGTACAAAAGGTAGTTTTAAGTTGGTGTAGAGGAGACATCAGGACTTGGTTGTACCCTGAGAAACCATCCAGCAAGGAGAGCCTCTCAGAACCAGATACCTGTTGAAGGATCTGTTCCATGGGTGGGACAAGATAGTTGTCTTTATCAGATGCTCTATTAAGGTTTCAGAAATCGACGCAGAGTCAGATTTCCCCACTTTTCTTCCGGACAGGGAAAATGTTAGAAACCCATTGAGTGTGCCTAACAGGGAAAATAATCTTAGCATTTAGGAGCTTATTCAATTCTTTTTGAACGGTCGGTTCGAGCTTAAGGTGCATTTTTCTCAATTTTTGTTGGAAGGGTAAGGTTTGGGGTTTCATAGGAATGACATGTTGTATGATGTTAGGGTCGAAAGTTTTAAGGTCATCATACATCCATGCAAATACATCTTTAAATTCTTTGAACAATTTAATAAATGCAACTTTTTCTTGTTCAGAACATCCTACCCCTAGATTAATGCACTGCGGATTGTTCTTAGTTCCTAAGTTTACTTTTTCCTATGATAATGAGTAACTATTGGTTTTACAATTGACCGACTTTTTAAATTTATCTTGAAGATCATAAAACTTCTCTAATCTGACTATAGATTTAGGGATCGAGTTTACCATGTCCGATGAAGATTCAGGAGTTCTCGGATCTGGTATTACCGTGAAATCGTGCAAATTGTTGTCATGAGTGCGTTCGTCTATCACCGCATCTTGAAAAGTTTCTTCCATATGCAGGAAGCTAATAATCTGCTGATCGCCGTCAAAGACTCTCCAATTCGTGATGTTGTCGGGAACGGATGGTCGGAACAACAGTTCGACGGAGAATGCATCTAGGGACAAGAATTCTACAGGAAAGAGTTTAGAAGCTATGTTAGCTAATATATCTGCTTCAGAATTATTCAGTCTAGGGATGGAATTTATATTGAAAGCAGAAAATTTATTCATTAAATTCCATACCTCGGATTTGTAGCTTTTGAGATGCGGAGACAGACAGTGGATATAATCTCTTACCTGTCTAACCACTATTTTAGAGTCGCCAAAGACATCCAAGTTTTGAATGTTCATATCTAAAGCTTTTCTGAGACCTTGCAGTAAAGCCTCATATTATGCAGTGTTATTAGTACATTCAAATTCTAGCCTACATGCAATCAATGTTTTGTTACCCGCCGGATTGATAATAACGCAGCCTGCTCCAGCTCCTTCTTTGGACTTTGACCCATCAAAATAAAGAGACCAAATTTGATTTCCATCAGGTACGTGATACCATTGTGTAGAAGTTGTTGGCTTCACATATGCTACAATCTCGGACTGCTGCTCTGGATTGGTGATAGCTGAAGCCTCAGCCATGAAATTTCTGAAAAAGGTATCCATCCCTTGTACTTCGGGTGAATCCGCAGAAGGTGTAAATGGTTCGTTGGGATCGTTCAAATCTGTGACTGTGAACTTAAGGTAGCGTTCACGATTTACCTTGATCTTGTTGGGCTTGCCGTTCTCTGGAAGCCATAGGTGAGACCAATTTGTCGTGAAATAGCTGTGTAGCTGCTCCGACCAGTCCCTTCTTAAAAACAAACCATACACTTCTGGAATATCGACAAAAATTATATCAATGAATTGATGAACCTTAGGGTTAGACGATAATATTATAAGCACATTCTTTAGTTCGCCTATAACTTTAACATTGGTCCGATCAAGTTGTATGATTTTTAAGGTGGAGGGTTCAACTTCGACGTTAATATTTTGGCATACAGACCATGGCATCACATTGGATGACGCTCATGAGTCTACCATACAATTGTGCGCGTTTCTATTAAAGATTTCGAATGTTAACAAAAATGGAGGTACATTTTTGCGAGTGCTTAGGGTGGTAGTTTGTGGCTTTTTACTCGCAGTTTCTAAAGTTACTTTATCTACATTATTTACATTATTTACATTACTTACAGGAAGGCTTCCTTTATCTTGAGGATCAGGATTGTTTTTAGTGGAAGTCTTCTGAGGAACTTTGTTCTGCACAACCTTGTTACCATTAGAATTACCATTTTTTCCGTTCTCTGAGATATTTTGTAACATTTTTTGTAGCAGAAATGGAAATTTCAATAACTCATAAAGATAAATGTTAGCTCACAAATTTTTAAGATCTTCAACTACATCATAATCTAAGTTGGGGTTCACATTGCTCTGTTTAGTCTTAGCTGGTTTAGACTACTTTGGAGGTAAAGTTGTAGGGTTTTCGGAAGAAGGTTTGTTTACTGTCTTACTCCTAGTATTGTAAGGATGAACCGTCTCGAAGTTGGCTTGAAAGATGCTATCCGAGAAGTGCCCAAAAATGTTTGGAGAAGACTCATCTTCTTGAACTTCCTCCATTTCAACTACCTCCTTAGGAATCTCAGGAGGCACCAGGTTATCTTGGGCTTCTAGAATTGTTTGAAGGGCGTATTGCAGACTTTCTAGATTAAGGCCCTCAGTGGTTGGACTAGGTCGATTGGTGGGAAAAGGTTTCCTGAACGGGGGCTTGTAAGGTCCTTTTCTCGAGGAAGCTTCTTCGGTCGTCTTCTTCAAGTCTATAACTTGATTCGACAGTTTTTGAACAACTTTAGTTAAGTTTTCTAAATCCGAGCTTTCAGATTGTGCTTTACTTTGAGTAGGTCTGGGGAGGATTTCAATCTTCTTTTTGGAAGAAGAACTAGTCTCTGTTTCATTGCTAGTAGAGTCTTTAAGACTAAGTATGTCTTTTTCAATTTGGTTGGCCTCCTCGAAGGCTTCTAACAACATGGATTTCTTAGATCGTTTAACCCAAATAACTATACTTTGATGCAAAGCTTTAGTGTAGTATGCTATTATGAGATTCTCGGCGGGCATGGAATCCGCAGGGATTCAGTTTTTAAGTGTTAAGAATCTTTGATTGAAGTCTTTAACTTTCTCTTTAGGGTTCATTCTTAAATTAGAAAGATCCATGACTAGGACTTCCGGAGGCTTACCGTCTCCGAACTTTTCCAAAACGCATGACTCAAACTTTTCCCAAGACACGATGGTATGGGGTTGTTGGGAAAAGTACCATGTAGATGCATTGCCCTCGAAAGTATAGGGGAACAACCTGCAGACTACGTCTTCATGCTCGACATTGCGGAGTCTTATGGCTAACATAAACTTTTTAATGTGATCTTCAGCGATCTGTTTTGAGTTAGGGTCAAACTTGGGGAGCCATTTCTCCGGTTGTTTAGGCAAGGGATGCTGAACTCCGGGTAAAACTACGACATCCCGATCGAGCCAAGGTCTAGCAGGATTGTTCTGGTTGGCCATTGGTGTAGTGGGTGTGGAAGGCTGAGAAGGGGAACTTCCTTCTTCAGAAGAATCTCCTCCAGAAGAGGAAGGATATGATGGAGGTGGTGAAGGAGGTATTACAGATCCTCCTACAACAAGGGTGAGGATTGGATCTGTAGGGTTTACAGTGAGGTTAGTGCCTCCGAGTTGTTCCATGATATCAGAGAAATCTAAAGGTTGGTCCAACGGACGGTTTGGTTGCATCAAACGGGCTAAGGCACTATGAGTTCTTATGAGAGATTGATGGACAATCTCTTGTATGTCACCACCTGTAGGATTCGGGGTTACTGGTTCAACCATGACCCGTGGATCGTCGGTTGATGTGGTTGCTGTTTTAGGGGGGATGTTATCGTTCGAATGACTTCTTGTCACTATAGGTGAGCGATTAGGTGGTGGAGGAGTCTTACGACCACCTTGTGCCATTAATTAGTTTCAGGCCCTCCTTCTAGCGCCATTTGTTGACTGGCGTAATTGACCTTCCGTTAACTGGAAGAGTGAATCCTGTCCAGGGTTGTCTAAATAAATCAAGCCGTTTGGGATAACCCACCCTGATGGGTTTAGCGGCTCCGTTAGCCGATCTAAGTACTAAGAAAATAAAAAGAAAACTACTCTAAACTAACTAATCTAAATGAAAAATAACAATTAAAACAAACTAATAAACAAATCTAAACTACTAATATATACAATCTACTATCTAATACTATAATAATTCTATGAAATTTAACATTCAACTATTAACTAAATCAAATCTTAATCACAAATGTACAATATTTACAAGTTACAGATTTAAATGAAAACCTGCAAAACTCATTTGTAATCTGTCCTAAGACAGCGAAACTATTTTTTTGATTTTATAGTTTTATGATAAAGAAATAGAATAAAAACTAACTATCTAAGCCAAGCAACTAAAACACTAACTCTAACTATGTATCTAAACTAATATATTTATTTAAACTACTTAAATAACACTAATAAGCTAACCTGTGATAATGCTTTCCAATTTGTCCTGTGTAAAGAATCCAGTTCAGTTGTTCGATGGGAGGAAACCCGCATCAATCCTCTGCAAGCCTCTAGTAAACAGTAAGCAACAATGCTCTTTTGAATATCGATAACAGAACAAACAAGACATAAAAGTTACAACGATCTTATAATTTACAAATCGTAACATTATATAAATATGCGTGCAAGGATTTGTACAAAATGATTCAATTAACAAAGAAGAGAAATCTGTCATTCATTAACTGAAACAAAGTAATTGATGTACTTTAAAAATAGGAGAGATCAGATACAGACGACATATAAATCAAATCATATCAGCATACAAGGAATTATGATAGCTAAAGTAGTCGATAATTAATTGCCAACTGATATGCAAAAACTTGAAACAAAAGTTTGATATATTGAAAGCGAAAGCTGTTGCAAGACATCAACTTTCATCTCAGTCTGAATCATAAATCCATAGTCTGGTTCTCCCACAATGAGGATGATGATGCTTATTACAAAAAAAACAAGTATTTAAAGACCTCCCCAGGGTAAAACATCCCTGTGGAAGTTATCAAAACTGTTTACACAAATCTGGGAAAATATCCCAAGGCTGACTAAAGTAACAACCTAAAATAAAAACTATATCACACAGATATCTCCTAGACTGCCACAACATGCCCAATTGATTATTGCAATTCGAATGTACCTGGAAGAGGACAAAAATGGACAAGTTAAGAGGATATTTTGTTGATAAAATTGATAAAAATCTAATTCTAAAGACTAGCTACAGAATCTTGYGATTCTGTAGCTGGTCTAAATCAAACACAGAATCGTATTAAAAATCAATTYGAATMTTAAAAAAYATATTCAAACTATTTAAAAATATTTGATTGCTAAAAGCATCATTCAAATCGACACTTGTATGCAACTTGAACAAACTAAATCGTATTCAATCAAATGATAACAGAGATGGATACACTCTGTTTAATTCGTTATCACCAATTCGGGTTAACAAAATCGTATTGAATAACTCAACAACAATGAAATCGTTTCATGGACCAATTGAAATAAAAACCAACAGTTTATGTTGCTCCAGCCATTAACAAAATCACTTCGAATCCAAAGGAAATCAACATGATCATTTTCTCAAATTGATAGCACTATATTAAACATAAACAAATGATCCATGCTATTAGCGAATCAAATCAAAACTAGTATGTAAATTATCACAAACGAAATCATAATGGAATTAATCGGTTGATAACAGGATTTGTGGGACTCGTCCAACGTTTGTCATTGCCAATTGGGGGCAGACATAATCGATTGATATTCAACGAAATCATTTCTTGAATCAATTTCAAAAATGAACTATTAGCCGAGTTTTCTCATACGAATTCAACAGAGACAAAATCATTTTTTGAAAATCAAAACCAATAGCGCAGTATCAAATCTACTTTCGATATCAATCTAACTCAAAATAGGCAATCGTGCTAACTCAAGACATGCATCAATCAAACCAAAACGAATTGAAACATCTTTTGTTTGTTACATCCGTTATGAATCAACACAAGTCCACGATTATAGCAAGTAGATCTTTAGCATAGGTCAAAGATAATTAAAATCCAATCGAGAATACTAATTCAATACAGAACAGAGTTGTTTTGAGTTATCGCAAACAACAGAGTCGTTTTGAGTTTATTAGGAGCAAACGAAACTAATTAAAATCATACCAAATCAACTATCAAACCGAATCAAAATCAATGAATAGCTTGTACTAAACTGGGCACAACAAATCGCATAACCAAATCATATGCACATTAAATTTTAGTAAAATGAACCTACTATACAGGATCCACAACATAACCGTTTTTTATAATCAAACTATGACAGATTCATTTCGAATAATGGACAGATCTAATCAAAAACCAAAACTCGATTCATTATATTAATTCAAGCAATTCATAAAACGAAATTGATATTGAAATTCATACATGGATAGTCAACAGATAACTTGGTCATGATAGTTTGGAATTGACGAAGGCTGTCGCCGATTCGACATTCCTAAAAACGATCGAACCAGTGGTTTTCTGCTTCTTTTCATTAGCTTGAAGCTTGTCCTTTTCTCTCGACAACACTGTGACTTGGTTTTCTAAAGATTCGATCTTCGATTGTAATAAGGGAACGTTAGTGTAGTAGCGCTCAAGCCACACATTACATTGGACACATGCTGTCTGATCGGGCTTCGAAACGACAGTCGAGGGTTTGTTCAGATCACCGAGGGTTTCATTAGGTAGCTTGATTCCTGGGTAGCTAGGATTGTTCTTTAGGCAAGGGGGTAAATTAGAAACAAAGTCATAGGGTGGCTCGGAGCACAGACCATGGGAAAAAGGGTAGTCACTAGCTAGGAAGTGCTCGATATCAGAGTCCGAGTCTTCGCTGAGGACTATGGGCTTTTGATCAGCGTTTGGTTTAGGTTTATTCCAGGCAATTCTCGATATCAATCGAGCATTGTTTTTACCTTTGTTACCGGCAATAGGGTTACCCTTGACTTTCTTGCTCACAGGGTTTTTTACAGCCCCAACCTTGTCTGTTATAATGTCGAGTAGGTCGATATCAGGGTAGACCGATGGTTTGGGAGAGGGTAGAAGGGCATGAAAAGGCACGGGTGGCCCGACCTTAGTCTCACTGACCACAAATTTATTGATTTGGATAGACTCTGAATCAATAAAGCCATTTCTAGACAGAAAAGCTTGCCAATTATTGTCGTGGAGGTTTAAATGATGAACGACGATAAGTCTAATCAAGCCATGGTGAAACAAGCTGTTGTCAGCCTTCTCGCGTTTGAACCTCTTAGCCATTTTATAAAGACTACGCTGGAAGTAAAATGGCATGTTCAATGAATAGCCCATAAAATTCATTAATCAGTCGAAGGTGATAAAGAAAAACCAATCCATACCGACCCTCACAGGTCACAAATTGTTTAACCATTATCAAAAGATCATGCCACCCGGGTTTAAGTGTGGAAATAGGCATACCTTTGTCACAGGAAGTGACCTTTCGTGATACGAACAACAAAGGCCATGGCACCTCGATGACTTTAGATTTTTTAAACCATTGCTGGCCCATGGATGCCAATCTTGTGGCAGAGCTTATGAACTCTTCATTCAGTTCAAGCTGAATGTCACCTACTTTATCCCTACACCCATCAAAGGTAAGGGAAAATTGTTGTGCAACCAACAGATTGAAACCCTCGAACCTCTGTATAAACGTGAGCCAACCATTATCTTGTAAATCCTTACGGGCGTTATCAAAGAGTAACAGAGCTTGACTACCGTTCGGCTCAATTTGCACCACCGGTGCCATAGATAGGAGAACACGGTGAGCGATGTGAACAAGCCAGGGTTTGACTCACAACATACGCAGGAGCAGAATGCTCACAGGCTTACCCAAAACTAGCAAGGGTGAAACATGGATACGGGTAAACATTAATGACATATCGTGCGAAGGTGGTGGAGCTAGTTCATACATGCACGACAGTCATATCTACAGTACAACCGCCGGCGCAAATAGCTATTCAACCCACTATTGTATAGGTTAACAAATATGCCATTTGCTCGACCAATGAAATCGATGGTAAGTGGATTAAACATTCGCGCGAGAAATAGTTATAGTTTCAAAACCAAACAAATGAATCGAAACCAATACCAAGGGTTTGACTATGTGACATGTGTTGTATAGAACGATTCATACCAAGGGTTTAACCATAACACCAATGCTTTTTTTATGTAACCAATGTGACAAGTGAATTGATCAAATAACATGTAAATCCAATCACCAATGCATCACAAACTCAAACACTCATGAAACGAAATTACATAATCAATCAAAGAATGTCAAATGAGTATAGATCAAAAGGTCTTGCCAACCGTATAATGATAAGTAAAATGTAAATGCAATGGGCATATTGACAAGAATGATAACGACAATTCAGTGACGATTTTAATGCGACTTTGAAAACCAAGTTTTCATGCTTGCAGTTGTGAAAACAAGAACGAAGATAAGTGTGCAAATAGTGCAAAAAATAAAAGTGCCGTTTTATTTGAGAATTGCGATGAAAATTAAGGTTTGTAAAACACTGGTGGAGGCAACTTATAAGATAGTAGAAAAATGTGAATTGGCTGCCAATAGTCAGACTCATTATAGCCTGGGAGAAAATGTAAATCATTTTCGTGTACCGAGGGGGCACGTAGACTAGCAAGCTCCCTGACTTCTGGAGAATCATTCAAAACATCTCTTTATAATGGAGGAAAAGTTAAATTAGCGAGGGTCAAAGCTATGGAAAAGTCCTTCAGTTGGGGTTTGTCTCCAAACCCACCCAAAACAAGCTCATCATCAACTAACCCAGATGACTTACCTCCAACAAAATCTTTCCCAACAGTTGTTACAGGGGCTAGATCCTTATTTAAGAGCTCTCTCTCCCATAAAGATAATGAGTTAAAAATACTTGGATGGAAGAATTTTAACTTACCGACAAAGGATGTGTCATTTTCCTCATAATTGACCTCCAAGCTAAGTGTCAGAGTCTCCCCTTCACCAAAATCATCCACTATTCTAGAAACTATGTCACCAAATTCTTCATCCGATGTACCATTATCCTCACGTAAACCCTGAATAAAAGTACAATTAGTTCTCAAGTGCCCTGTCCATCTGCATTTGGAACATCTGAAAGGCAGACCTAAATAGTCCAGCCTCAGCGTGAACAAGAGGTCTCTCCACTCTATTTCTAAAACTTCTGATAAACCCGCATGGGTGTCTACCTCAACCAAAATTTTAGCCATTTGTTTATCACTTGTAAGCAGCGCAACTTCATCTACCCCAATAAAGCGACCCAAACAATTTCTTATCGCCTTCAATGCTTTGTGATTCCACAACTGTAGGGGCAAATTTGGAAGAAGCACCCATAAGTGCCGAAAGCTAAAATACTCAGTAGTCAGATTGAAACCGAATCTCCATGTTTTTATCATAAGGCTTCCACCATCAATGCACCAAAAAACCTCTAGAATACGTTTAGTATCTTCCAGGCTTTGAAAGACAAAGACAAACCATCCACGAGATAAGGAAAGGAAGACTGGACAGTAACCTAAAAAAGGAAGCCAATTCTTCTGTACCCACTCTTCAAGTTGAGTTTGAATACGAGAGCGATAGGCCATTCTAGCAACTATGGAGCAGAGTGCCAAGTTGAAGGATTCTTCCAACCCTACATCGGCCCCCATGACTAACCTTCGTCTTTGTCTCTTAGGTTTCCAAACTTTGGTTGCACGCTTCTCCTTAACAAGCTTATCTATAGGTTTGGTCATAAGGGGCACAAGGTTCTTTGTTTTCTGTTTTTCGCTCCTCACACCATCAACCTCTCCTCCGAGACAACTCTGGTTAATCTTCAGGGAAATAGGGAGACTTCTACCATGTTTAAGGCTCGACTGAGGTAGGTGCAGGTCCTTTACCAAAGTTTTAAGTGGAGATGTGATAGCCTTTTGAGGTGTGTTTTCCATACAACAAGTAACATTAAAGCCTTTTAAAGATCAACATATGTTCTTATTTAAGTCGCATAATGAGTCAATCGAATCAAAGAAACCGGTCCTTGCCCACTGTTCCTTGTCATCCACGCTAAGCATCGTGCTGACCTCACGCTCTATAATGAAAGGCACTCGAGACAACCCAAAGGGCTCCACCACTGCTTCCAGTCAAATCACCATTCTCTGTATTCAGAGGAAAATCATTAACTAACCGTTTAAATGCCATGCTCGATAATTACAAGGAAAAGACAGTGGTTCTAGATCATGTCAGAGAAAACCGCCTGACAAGTCTCAAGAACCAAGCCAGAAAAAAAACCACCTAGAAAGTCTCGTTGTTAAAGTATGAGAATCTTGGAATACCTGGAAAATGTTGGAAACCCCCTACTAGAAACCAATTCTCAAACTCTTCCCAGGAATTAGTCTGACCCCACTTCCAACCAAAGATTAAAATAACAAGAAGAAACAAAGATATTTCTCATAAAACAATGGAAAACCAAGAAAACCATTCCAAACAAACAAATACCTCGCCCATCCTGTAGTTAGCACCGAGTAAACCTGTAGCAAAACCAATGTTTAGATTCAAAAAATACTTCCTACTGAAAATGCTTCAACACCATGAAACCCTTTGTTTAGTAATTCATTCAAACTAGATAACATAAATATATTTAATGCTTCAGCACCATGAAACCCTTTGTTTAGTAATTCATTCAGACTAGATAACATAAATATATTTAATATTTCATTAGTATAAGTATAGATTTACATTTGCAACCATTTATGCAAGTAAATTTGAGACTTTCATAACATCACAATTAATAATCTATCTAAATGGGTTATACATAAACCTTCGATGGCACTAAAGGGAAATGGAATTATATAATTATTTGGGTTATACATAAACCTTCGATGGCACCAAAGGGAAACGGAATTATATAATTATTTCATGTTGAAGGCTCTTGAAGTCTTACACGTGAGAAGGGCAAGGAGTGTTTTCGAACCCTAACCACTAGATCACATAATCAATAGAAACATAGTTGTGCAATACATCTTTGTTGTTTAGTGTTTCATAGTTAGTGTGGATATATTTATAACACAAACCAATTGAGGTTGTAATTTACCATGTTGTAATTTACACTTAAAAGGGATTTAGTTAAGACATATTTATATTGATCTATTAATATTTTCAAATTTTCATTTAACTTATATTATTATTATTTTATTTTGTAATATAAATTATATATGGATGAGATGTGAAATTCACCTTGTTATATAATAATGAAAATTTATTATTATTAAGAAAAAACCATGTTTTAATTATTAATATAATTTTTTTAATAAAATGAAAAATTTATGTAAAGCTTTATTAGTATTTAAAAGAGGAGTGAATTAAAAACTAAAAAAAATACCACATTTCTAGTTAGATTTAAATCCTATTGACACTTTTTCACATTTTCTAAATGACACATGAGGCAATTGTTATTAGTGTACCACATGTTCAAATAACCTTGAGCACACCTTGAGGGATTTACGAGTATTCAACCTAATGGTTTCTTTGGCCAAATGAATTTAGCATGGCAAGTCCAACCACTTGAGATAAACTTTGGGGCTAGCACACATGTGCATGTGTGTGCGCACACACACTTCTTCACATTTTGTGAATGACACACGAGGAAATTGTTGTTAGTGTACAACATGTACACATAACCTTAAGAACACCTTGAGGGACTTAGGGGAATTCAACTAATGGGCCATTTGGCCAAATGACTTAAGCATGACAAGTCCAACCACTTGAGCTAAACTTTGAGGCTAGCACACATGTGCATGTGTGTGCGTGTGTGCGCACACACACATTATTGCAAACTTACTCGATGAAACCCAACAACATTTTCCTCACATTCCATGAATGGAGCTCAACGAAAATTTAACTAATAGACATGTACTCCTAACCCTAAGGGGCCTAGGTTGATTTGACCTTGTGTCCTCCTTGGATATTATAGCTTTGGCATGGAAACTCAAACCACTTGAGCTAACCCTTTGGGTTTAAATGTTTGTAACAAGGTCATGTTTTCTCAACCACGAGACATCTTCCAAGTCAAGCTTAGGTCCCATAGTTATAAATCAAGGGGGTATACCCCTTACATGCAACTCATATGTGTTCTCAGATAGGCTTAAAGATCCACCCCTCTTATTGTTGAAACAACTTCCATAGTGATATTTGGACCCAAATGTGAAAGGGGAAATTTCTCTTACTTTTGTGTTGCACCACATGCACATGTGCACATACACACACACACACACACACACACACACACATTCCAAGGAAATATTGGTATACACTAGCATGCCTCACCTAGTTGGATTAGAAATGGGCACTTCCTAGCATGAAACTAGCCAAATTTCAAGCAACATTGGTAATAACTAGTCAAGATAACCCTATGGAAAACTTCCTCAAATAAACCTTCTAGGTGCTTCTTGGAATTCTATGAATGCAGTCAAACTAAATTTCATCAACGAACAACATGTGTGCCCCTTACCATAAGGGACCCAAGTGGAATAAAGAGATTCACTGCCCTACATCCAGATATTTCGAGAAAAGGGGGGATCTCATTGGGTTTTCCTTGGAAAAAGAATGGACACGTCCTAACATGGAACTAGCCTAATATCTAACATCATTGGAAACAACTGGTTGAACTAACACACACACACACACACACACACATATATATATATAGGTTAATTGGTTGAACCATTTTCCCAAGGCATGTTATTGACAAGGAGGCCATAGTTCATATGTTCACATTCTATCGAGTCCCTTAGGTTACTAGTTGATATTGTGGTTAGCATTTGAGCCGCCCTCCATCCAAATATTCTATAGAAGGGGGATCTTGTGAGATTCTCTCTCTCTCTCTCTCTCTCTCTCTCTGTGTGTTGTGAGGAAAAGTAGTTACTCTCCCCACTCAGGTTCAAATCCCTCTTTGTAATATGTTTTCTCTTATTTAGATGTTTATTAATGATTTATATATGGTGTATTCATAAGTTGTTCACATGGCCTTATGCTTTGAAGAATCTATGGTTTATCTTGGGTATTGTCCTAAAAATGAGGGGAAGTGCCCAGGAGGTTTCCCCCATGATATGTTACCTAGAAACAAATATATAAAATATGTATAAAGAGATTGACCACCCTCCATCTAGATATGGATTTACACTTGGTACCATCCTCAAAATTAGGGGAAGTTCCCAAGAGGTTTCCCCAAGGAT
>ML781224.1:429021-441012 GCA_009831015.1 Picea engelmannii | reverse complement strand
GCAGCAGCTTAATGAATTGGAGGAGAAAAGACTAGATGCCATTCAACAGACAACCATAATTCAACAACAAAGATCAAAATGGCATGACAAAAATATCAAGAACAAGCAGTTCCAAAAAGGTAATTGGGCCCTATTGTATGATTACTGGTTCAAAGAATTTCAAGGGAAACTGCGTACAAGATGGCTTGGACCTTACGAAGTAGACACAGTTTTCCCCAATGGAACAGTAAGGCTCCTCACAATCGATGACTCCAAAACTCCGTTACTCGTAAATGGTCATCGGCTCCGTCTGTACCAGCGACCTATTTCTAAAGAAGATTTTAAGGCCACATGCATGGCAGACGCCCATTTCCTTTTCATAGAGGGGGTTTCTACCCCTAATTGCAATTAATTCTTTTAAGTTAATTTCTTTAGCATTAGATTAGACTAGATTTTATTTACTAATAATCCCTGTCAAAGAATACCATGTTACAATCGATTTTTGCAGATTCTCGATCAAAGCACAAGAAAGGATGATCCTACTTCACAAAGAAACGAGCTTGCCCAATGCTGAAACACCATCGTTCAACACTTTTTAACTTTCCCCTGTTGATGAAACACCCTCGTCAGCAACTTTTCATCACTTTCCCCGATGCTGAAACACCACTGTTCAACACTTTTGACTTTCTCTGTTGCCGAAACACCACTGTCAACAATTCGTTTCCTTTCCTTCATTCCTGAAACATCGCTACCACCAACCCCACACCTATCCCCCCATCACTGCTCAACAACCTTTTTCTGCTTTTTCCCTATTTCCTCACCATTCTTCATCGATGAAACAACACCGTCCAACAATTATTTTGCCTTTTCTTTTCTGTTGATGAAACACCCTTGTCAACAACTTTTCATCACTTTCCCCGATGTTGAAACACCATTGTTCAACACTTTTGACTTTCTCTGTTGCTGAAACACCATTGTCAGCAACTTTTCATCACTTCTTCCGATGCTGAAACACCACTGTTCAACACTTTTTGTTCTCCCTATTGCCAAAACGCTACAGTCCAACAATTCCTCACTTTCATCATCGACGTACCAATACCATCCAGCAATTGTTCCACCCCATTTTTCTTGTTGCTGAAACACTATTGTTCAACAGTTCTTCACATTTTCTCATCACCGAAACAACATCGTCTAGCAGTTGTTTCACCTCGTTCTTTTCTGTTGCTGAAACACCAACTTTTCAACATCATCTGTCAGCAAGCTTTTATGCATACTATAGTTCGTCCTTCCAATCAGCAAATCCTCGATACAATTCATCTAATAAATCAAAGTCTCCACAACAACTGCTGAACAAGCATGATATTTTGTTTGCAGAATGAATCAAAAGGTAAGGCGAGGTATGTAAATTTTATGTAATTCAGTTAGGCTATAGTTAATGAGAAGAATCTAAAATCATTATGACCAATCAAGTGCAATCATTATTAGTGGCACTTGACGGGAGGGGAGTACACGTCAAATCTTCGATACCATCATTTCACACAAATTCACTGCCGCCACTCCTATTTCACCACCCTTTCGTGTATTTGACCACATTTTTCATAACGTCGCTCAGAAAAATCGCTCTGCGCAGAAGATGATACTCAAACTCTCCGCCACTGTATCTTACCAAGATGGTAGCCATGGGAGGCCCTGTCATACAGAAGGAGCCCGCCACCACAACGTTGTTAGAACATTATCCAGTAGCTTATCAAATCTTTCAGCAGGTAGGATGGCTCAGTTATTTTCAGAGACTCCAGTGGTATAATGAACAACAAGTTCTGCAATTCGCCCAAAACCTTCAGGAGGACCATTCTGTCGTCCAAGGGGTCTGAATTTCAGTAACAGAAGAGGATATAGCACAGGTCTCAGGCCTCCCTACCGATGAAACTTGCATGTTCAGCCGTAAACATATCATTCGGAATGCCCAACAAAATTTCTTCTTGCCAGAAGAACGAATTGTACTTAAAGGTAGGGGTGTTCAACTCAGCTCTTTGCTAGCCCCATGGCCAGAAGTTACAAGATTTATCAAACATTACCTAACCTGCGAGGGCCGATACCAGGTAGTTTATCAACACGAATTTCTTCTGTTATCTCATTTAAGGCATAATAGACAGGCCAATATTCATTATTATTTGCTGGATTGTCTGAAAAATATGGTGCATTACTGCAGATAGGCTAAAGATCCCACCCATTCACTCACCCATCACCGTCTCATCCAATTGCTCATCCAAAGGGGTTTTTCTCAACAAAACCCTCCACTAAATAACTCGCCCATAAACCCCCAAGCAGCTACCGAAATTCCTGAAAACCTCCAGGAGCAGCAACAACGAAATCCCCCAGACTCCCCAGAAGTACCCAATAGCCCACCCACAGAACCAACCAGACCAACCAATCCCCCTACCATACCAAGCCCGCCTCATATCTTACCAGAATCATCCACTCCCGCCCTTCATATTCTTAGTGATGATTCTGAGATGGACATTTCCCCCTGCCCCATCATTGAGGAAAGACCCTCACGAAAACGAAAACAAATTCCCGTCTTTCCGCCCTTCTTACGAAAAAAGTGAACAAGGGCCTCAACAAGGCCACCCATTATGGCCACTACCCTAGATCCCCAACCCATTCGACTGATACCCCGGACACCTCCAACCTCCCAAATCCCAGGATCTTTGCCTATCCCACCCACGGGCACTGAAACACAAGAAACAGATGCCCAGGGTGGTGTGCCATCATTTCTTTCAAACCTCGTAGCTGAAACACAAGAACCAGCTACCCATTCAGTGGTTGAAACACAAGAACCAGCCATAGCTTCCACACAAGAACCAGCTACAGCTGAAACACAAGAACCAACTGCTGATATTGAAATTGAGATAAAGGAATTAGAGACCCCGGGTGCTGCAACACTACTCTCCTCAAATAAGGTAGTTGAAACACAAGAACCAGCTACCCATTCAGTGGCTGAAACACAAGAACCAGCCATAACTACCACACAAGAACCAACTACGGCTGAAACACAAGAACCAACTGCTGATATTGAAATTGAGATACAGGAATCAGAGGTCCAGGGCGCTGCAACATTACTCTCCTTATATCAGGAAGCTGAAACACAAAAATCAGCTCCCATCCCTGTAGCTGCTCCACGAGAACCAACTAGTGAGGCTGTGACTGCCACACAAGAACCAGTCATCCCTCAACCAGAACCAACAATGGCCTCTGTCTTGCAGGAAAACGAATTTTTAAAATTTGAATTGGAAGCATATAAGCAAGAACTAGACAGGGCAAAGGAAGCATATGAGAAGGAACTAAATTTGTACACCCTAGCTCGTATAGCACCCTTGTTAGAGGGAACTGCAGAGAGCCTGTGTAAAGAATACATGTGTTGTCAATGTGGGGATATTTACTATTAGGCAGGCTATAAGGTAACTCAAGTCCCAATATCAGGAGCTCCCCCTACTCCCTCAACTTTTGTAGTCAAAGAGGAAGAACCTGTTGTCACACAAGAACCAGCAGGTCCTCCCAAGTTTAAGACTGAGCCTTGCACTGCCACAAATGAAGCTCCTGCCTTTGTCAACAAAGTTGTACAGACAATGCCCATGGAGGAAATTACACCTCCCATCGAGATCAATCTTCCCACTTGTGTGGAACAATCTGCTCAGACCTTACCTCATCCCACTACTTGCAATGCTGAAACACAGACCCAGCTGTGGGATGAGCAGGAAACAATACAAAAATGGAAGAAAGAGTATGCTGCAACATAGGCCAAAAGCCTGCAAGAGTACAGACAAATCTGGATAAATCACACTTTCTCAAATTGGGAAGCCCTAGAGCAGACACGTCAGGAAGCTCGTGCCCTGAAGAAACAAAACAAAGAGTTGAAAGGCAGAATGGCCCGGGTATTTGACCTGACACAAAAGCTATTGGCTACCAGGAAACCATCTTGCAACTACTCCATGTTCCTTATGGAGCGACTCACATGGTTTCAGATCAAATAAATTATAGAAGACAAATCTCATGCAGTACTACACCCAACAGATTTCATTAAAACTTTCACAGAAGCATCTGCTAAGGATCAACACCTCCTTTGTGAGGCATATTTCCATAATGAAGCCATTCCTGAAAACAGGTAGCTGAATCTCATTCCTCTTGTTGGGGACATTTAGATTCGGGCGTTCACCTCCTTTCTCCACAATCAAATCATTTGACAAGATGACTTCATGGCTGCTAAACACAATGAAGACAACCGCCTTCTATGGATAAGACCAGAACCACAGAATGCAGCCTCCTTTGTCACAGAATATTATGAGTTCTTAAAGAAACCAGAGGTGACTGAACATGTTCAACAACTACAATCAACAGTGCTCAAGGATTGTCAGCGCTTCATCAGAACCATAGAGGTTGTTTCCCTCCAGGCAAATAACCCGTTTTGGCAGCAATCCACTGACAAAAGACAAGAACACAATCTTTTTTGCCCCACCAACCTTGAGGTAGTAATCTCCAGGGTACCTAACTACATCCAGTGTGCTCAACAATGTGCTGAAAAGTGGATAGGGTACCGATTTTATTTTCCTATCCTCTGGTTGCCAATAGAAAGATATCAAATTAAGTATAAGCCGCCTAAGAAGACAGAAACATCAGCATGGCAAAGATTACAGTGGGTCCAAGGGTTCAGAACGCCAACAGACAGTACCTCCCATAGCTACTACTTGAGTAACTTACATGCTCAGAGTCGGTATCCAGACTCTGATTCAGAGTGAAGTTGCCTGAGGACATGCAACACCTTGAGCTAGGGGGGATGTTAGGACCACACAATGCACATTTTTGCCCATACTTTTTTCCACTATTACACTCTTGTTCACTTACATTTAAACTCATGGCATCACTTTATCTGATCATTCCAAAGGTATACAACGTCCCTTCTCATTACTATACGTTTAATCTGTTTTGCATAATATTTTACATCACTCTCGTACTTAACCATTGATTAGAAATGTATAAGTGCTGAAACAGTTCAAACTACAGATTAGTATTTGAGGCCTGTTGCTGAAACAACAATTCACGGAAGCTATTACACAGTCCAGGATCGCATATGCTGAAACACGAAGCTGTTACACAGTCCAGGATCGCAGATGCTGAAACACGAAGCTGTTACACAGTCCAGGGTCGCAGACGCTGAAACAAAAAGATGTTACACAGTCCAGGGTCGCAAATGCTGAAACACAGAGCTGTTACACAGTCTAGGGTCGCAGATGCTGAAACACATAATCGACGATGCTGAGTTCATGGTCACGATGCTGAAACACAAAGGAAGTCGTTACACAGTCAGCGGTCAACAACAACTCTACAACAGTTGCACCGTGAGCCAAGCACCAACCATCGCTCCTACACGAGAATGCTGAAACAGTCAAGAGCGCAAATCTCGTGGCTGAAACAACCCATGATTTGCGGTGCTGAAACAACATCAGCAACAACGAAAAAGAACTGTTACTCCAGCCAGCACTTGTAATAGCATTCTATTGCGCGAGACTAGGACATCCTATTCTGGTTTAGAAAGCTGATCTGACTAAGAATAGGACCCAGATATACATCTGTAATGTTTGATCAATTGTATCGAAGGGATTCCCTCTTTAAATAAGAGGAAATCACAATTCGAAGGGATCAAATTTTTTATTAAGAAAGCTTCAGAGAGAGGGATGCACTTCATTTTCCAGATTGTAATGTGATCCATTGATAGATGAATAAAAGACTATTTTGAGCATCCTTCTCTAGATTTTTCGTCTTAGGGGAATCTTGTGAGAAGGGAGGGCCCACCTTCTTCACAAGATTCACCCTTTAGTTTTATAGTGTGTTAGTGTAATTTATGTTTGTGCCTTGATTAACTTTTATCTTGCTGAAACACTACTGTTAATGAATTCTGCTTTACTGAACACTACTGAACTCTGTCTTGTTAAGAACTTTGTTTTATTGAATGTCACATTGTTTTCACAATCATTTCAATTAGCAATCTTGTGTGACGAATTTATGAGGTTCTACTAATCAGAGACTAGAGCTAAGGGTTCCTGCTTAATGAAAGGAATTAAGGGTTCTGTTCTCTGTTAGAAGTAATCAGCTTCCAGTGTGAAATTAGAGACTAGAGCTAAGGGTTCCTGCTTAATGAAAGGGATTAAGGGTTCTGTTCTCTGTTAGAAGTAATCATCTTCCAGTGTGCAATCAGAGACTAGAGATAAGGGTTCCTGCTTAATGAAAGGGATTAAGGGTTTTGTTCTCTGTTAGAAGTAATCAGCTTCCAGTGTGCAATCAGAGACTAGAGCTAAGGGTTCCTGCTTAATGAAAGGGATTAAGGGTTCTGTTCTCTGTTAGAAGTAATCATCTTCCAGTGTACAATTAGAGACTAGAGCTAAGGGTTCCTGCTTAATGAAAGGGACTACGGGATCTGTTCTCTGTTAGAAGTAATCAGCTTCCAGTTATTTTCCCTGAGTGTGCAATCAGAAACTAGAGCTAAGGGTTCCTACTTAATGAAAGGAATTAAGGGTTTTGTTCTCTGTTAGAAGTAATCAGCTTCCAGTGTGCAATCAGAGACTAGAGCTAAGGGTTCTTTCTTGATGAAAGGGACTAAGGGTTCTGTTCTTTGTTAGATAGAGTTAGCCTTCTATGCATTAATGTTTTCATGAAAGTGTGTTAGTCAGAAACGAGGTGCTGAAGTTCCTACTTGGGAATAAGGGTCCTTTTCTCTGGTTACAGAATAGTGGTTCTTTCCTGTTGCAGTTGTTGTTTTAATGTAATCCAGGATTCTTTAGATTAATCTTTACAAGCTCTGCAATAGGCAGGTTGCTTTCCTGTGATTCAAGTCAGAACTTCAGTTTATTCAAGGCAAGTGTGATTAATATAGTTTCCTTTACTACAACTTTAGGCTGCTTTTGGAATTGAGCATATATAGTGCGTGGTTACCTTTGAAATAAGCAGACTTCCCTGGGTTGACAATTTATGTAGAACTTGATTGTTTGAATTAATTAAGCAATTATAGTGACCAACAATAAGAAGTAAATATGGATGAACTCCTAAGTGGTCCCCTTATGGTGAAAGCACTCATGGGAAGACGCTTTGTGGAGTAAGAGAACCCATGCTTAATTGTGGAATAATGAGATGAAGGAAAGTGAATTTTTCAGGGAAAATATCTTATATGGATAGTGCTTGTCATGTCATTTCCGGTGGTATGTGGAACGTCACATAATTCCTCACGGTTAGAGAGTTATGGCCATGAGAAGTTGGAGACCCATGGGTAACGGTATGAGTTATGATATATTTTTAGATAATACTATTCTATATGGATAGTACATGTCATGCCATTTCTGGTGGTATGTAGAACGTCACATAACTCCTCACGGTTTGAGAGTTATGGCCTTACGAAGTTGGAGGACCCTCATATGTCATCTAGAAGCCCCAAAATGTCAAAGTAATCAAAGTCGTTTAAGAGATTTTGAAAGGTAAATAATAAAGTGAAGTGATGAGTGTATTATAATTCAAAGTGAATACAAAATAAATTATTTCAATAATAAATTTAATGGATAAATTAGAAGTGGACCCAACCCTAAAATAAGGAAAGTGAACCAAGTGACCTAGAAGATGTTTTTAAGGAAGCTACTTGGAGAGTATAAATACGACGCAAGGCTCTCTCATTTGAATTAAACTTGAGCACATTGAATATATATAGGTTTCTGAGGTAACCAAATGATATCTAAGCCGAAATTCTAAGGAAAGTGAAGAAAAGAAGGCTGAAATGCAAGGAATGATAAATTCTTTTGATGGTGCTTTCTAAGGTATGTTATTTACAAGTCATATCACCATTTTCGCTATAACTTTTTTTTATATAATGATTCAGATATTGAAATTGCTATGAAATTGAGAAAACATATCCAAGTATCTGTGGTAAAAAATTCATCTTGTGGGTCGTTGTATTTTTGGAGTTACACTCTGTGGAAAATAGGGTTTGTGGCCAGTCCCGAAACTAGTCAAAATCAAGTGTTTCGGGTAAAAACGTCATAAATTCTTTATAACAGATCCAAATTTAGTGATACCAAATGTGTTGGTTAGGGTACAGTATGTAGTATACTTTGTAACAGTTTTAGATCAATTCATCAAATATTTTTTGCGGGGCACACTCTACAAGGTCACTCTCTAGAATAAGCCATAATTCAACAAGGTATGCCATTGTTGCTATAAATCCTTTTATGAGAGGTTCCAAGTAGTGAAACTTGGAGGAATTGCATAAAACACACTGAAGAACTTTGTGTATCAGTTTCATATCTTTATACATTGCAAGTTCAAAGTTATGATTACTTCAAGTTAGGGTTGTTGACTAATCCAAAACTAGGCATGTGAGACTAAAGAAAAGTTTGATGAAAATGATAGTCTCTTGTTTTTAAAGTTAAGGAAGGTTTGCAGGAATGCGATCATATACACCAGGTCTATTACAGAGCTACAAATCATATTTGGATGATGAAATTGATGAGAGGTTTTGGTTGTGTCACATGTTGAGTACATGGTTGAGACAAGTAGTTGATGAGTTGGCGCACATACATGAGGTGTATAGTTAATGAAGTTGGTACATATTGATGAGTCATAGTTGACGAGTAGTTGACACATGATTGGTACATACTTTGTACATGGTTGGATGCACTTGCTTATGGTACAGGTTGATTATAGGTTGGTGCATGGTTGATGCGCTTGTTTATGGTACAGGTTGATTACAGGTTGAGGTACAGGTTGATGCATGGTTGATGCATGGTTCAGATTTATTGGTACAAGTTTATAGCGGTATATCTCATAGTGATAGTGTGACAGTGGTTCCATTATTCTACTTCTACTTCAGGGTGGCAGGACGGGGCAAGGACAGGTGGTTGTAGCCACCTTCTGGTTGTAGCTGGAGAACATTGGGGGTTGTAGCCTCCTTCTGGTTGTAGCCAGAGAATTGGGGAGTTGGAGATTCCCTTAGGTTGTAGCCTGAGAAACTAGGGGGTTGGAGCCTCCTTCCAGTTGTAGCTGGAAAACAAAGGAAGTTGGTGCTTCCAATGAATGTAATTCTTCAAGACATATAAGAAAAATCATTCCGTGGTTTTCTCCCTATTTGAGTTTCCACGTAAAACACTGGTGTACTGTGTATGTGTTTGATTGTTTATTTCTTACTGCTCATTATTGGATAATAATTCTACATTGATATAACATTTGAAGAAAAAGGAGTATAATTACGATATTTCTGATTCACCCCCCCTCTCAGTAATCCAACAATTGTGCTGAATTTGAATAGAGATTTATACTCTGCATGAAATTGAACAAATAACTTTATAGCTATAGTGAGTTTGAATGGTGAAGGGCTTATACTCTGCGGTAAATTTGAATGGATGTTTATACCCGCGATGAATTTGAAAGGATATTTATGCTCTGTGGTGAATTTGAAGGGTTTGTACTCTTCGATGAATTTGAATGAAGAACTTTATACCTGTGGTGAACTTGAACATAGGTTTATACCTATGGATAATTTGAACAAAATGAAAAGGAAGTTTATACCTATGGTAAATTTAAATGGTGGTTTATACTTGTGTTGAATTTGAACACATATTTATACTCTGTGGTGAATTTGAATGAACATTTTCAAGGGTTATACAAAGATAATCCTAGTTTTCCATATGAACTATTCTTTGTGGTGATTCCATATTGATTATCTATGATAATTATTTTCTAAGTTTGATTCAATCATTCTTTGAGAACCTAGGTGATTTTGAACAAGGGTTGATCGTGTCATGTTTTTTTTTTTTATTTATACTAGGGGAATCGGTAACAACGACAGTATCGTACTCGCGTGACACGGGGTCGAATCCTGCCGGCTGCCTTATAACCCCTAGGGAGAAATGCACATCCCGCAAGCACGCCCTCCGAGTAAATCGGGGTGAGAATCGACCTTGAGACCTCTTTTTACATAGTTCCTTCCATTTACACGACACTTGTCAATCGGTCTACACCCCTGCGGGCGTTGATCGTGTCATGTTGCTAATCTACGCTAAACTATTTTATTTTGAACTATAGATTATAGGTTGTGAACAAGGACCATATTTGCAGTGGCCTTTTGGGGAGATTACATATTTGATTCTAGGGTTATATTCTGTGGTTTGTAAATCTGGTACATAAGTTCTTTCTCTTACTTATTTTCTCTTCTTTTTATTATGAACACTTCACCATATACTCCAAAACCTCAACTTGTCAAGGGGAATCCCAACAAATTCACCCTAGGTAGTCTTTATGAAAATATAGAATCATTAGAAAAAAAGGAGAGAAGAGAGAGAAGTGAAACTCCAAACAAAGTTAGAGGTAAAGCTTAATAAAAAATTTAGATTGCTAGAAGACAAGATTCACACACATATAAATAATATAATATTAGTGTTCGATAATTAATCATAGAAAACAAAAGATAGATTACAATAAATTGAAAAACAGAAACAATCAACCCAAGACGAAGAGCTCAAAGAAAATCACAACCTGAGGGACATTATTAAAGAGATAAAAGGAAAACTAACTAACAATTTGGCCCTTAGTAGTCTAGAAAATTAATTGGATATTAGACCCATCAAAGAGGAAATGAATAAGCTAATCAAGTTGGATCATGAGTGTAACAAAAGATCCTTGAACCTCATAACAATGAGATAAGGACATACTAGCAATAGTAAAAGAAGAACTAAAAAATAAATCACAAATTGAAATAACTTAACTCATAGAAGCAAAGAGGCTTCGAAAAATAATCAAATATAAAGATATGTTGATTTGTGTCAAGGAAACCTGGCTATAAATATGACATACTCAATAAATTTTTGAGCTTAAAAGGGTTAGGAATATTTATAAATGAATACCTCATTCTAGAATACCAAGCTAAATTAAGGAAGGAAGTTCAAAAGGTAAAACATACTAGGAAGGAATGAAAATGGGCAATAATTAGAAATCAAAAAGCTATTATTAGGGATAGAGACCATAATGATAATAATAAATAGGAATTCGGGACACTCTGGATCATTTTTTGGAACTATCGAGGCATTCCATGGTACAAAGGTATTATGTTAAGTTTGATCTTGAGTGATATTGATATTATTTTTCTAGTTGAAATGTTGGAGCATGAAGAGTTTAAGTTCCCTAACATAGAAAGATTTGTCTTCAGGTCATCATGGTATCAGAGAGGGATTGGAGGCATAACTTGTTATATATATACCCTCTCTATCAATACATTTGGATAGAAATATCAGACATCAATGCTAAGTAGATTTATATAGAAATTTCTTATTTCACACATATTAATTCTACTTTTTATAAGAACAACAATCTAGATAAAAATTGTCCCTATAATACCCTAGAACAAGATATTTATAGTCTAAGAAATGAAGGTAATATCATCCTACTAGGAAACTTTAATGCTAGAACTAAAACTAACCAAGATATTATTCTATTAAGCAATGATTCCAACCCTAATCCTTTATGTCTAGATGAGGACCTTGTTTTAGCTAGTAGATACAAAAGAAACTCTGATGACCTAACAAAGAATTTGTTTGGTATTGAGCTAGTCAATCTCTATTGTTCTCAAGACCTAATAATTTGCAGTTGTGTAATGAAGTGGCACACTGGAACTAGATGACTTCTATTCATGGGATAGGAAGCAATGCCATGGATTATGTGATATCTGATATCCTCATATCCAACCAAATAGTAAATTTTGACCTTTTAAATAACCATGAATCCGACTCTGATCATAGACCTTTAACCCCAACTCTAAACTTTTCCATGCACAAAATCCCCTTTGAAGAAAATTCTGATAATCAAAGGAACCTTCTTTTTGACAAAAGTAAATTTGATCTTTTCTTAAAGGATTTAAATAACGAATTAAATCTCCTAACTTATAAGGAAAACATTGAAGACCTCTGTCAAAGTTTTACAACAACC
>ML781224.1:409613-427742 GCA_009831015.1 Picea engelmannii | reverse complement strand
GGGAACAACTTACAGGAATGAATGCAGTTCACATGGGAAGAGAGTCAACGTGTGCGTCAGCAGCAGACAGACATGATAAACGCCAACAACTTCACGTGAATATAGGCACACCGGGTGAGATAGTAGGCAGAATGCAGAGAAAACAGTAATTGATGACGTGGGTGTGACATGGTAGGTAGAATGCAAATGAAACAGTCGTGATTCATGACGGATCTATTTCACATTTCGCAGCAGACAAAACATTACAGACAGGCTTAGTGGCATCAGTCACACCTTCGCACACATACAACTCACACTATAAAAAGCCTGGAGCAAACAAAACAGTAAGTGAGGAGGAGCAAACAAAACAGTAAGTGAGGACGAAGCTGGCAGGTAAAATGCAAATCAAACAGTTGTGATCCATGATGGATCTATTTCACATTTCGCAATAGACAAAATATTCAGGTTCGCAGACATACAAGCGACACTGTAAACAATTTCCATACATTTCAAAATTCCATCAAGTTGTCTTTTAACTTTTCTCAAACAAATTCAATCATCTCACAGCTTTAAGATGTTGAAGTTAAAATTTTGAAAAAAATTCAATCATATATATATATATATGATGATGATGATGATGATTAACGCCCACTAAGATTTAATTGGTCTATCGAACCTTAAGAGGGTAAGTGATTACTTGTGATTCTTTAGAATTTTGTTTCTGTGCTTGAAAAGCATTAAGAGAAACTTTCCAAGATCACCATACTTTTGTTGAGTTAAGAGGTTAGGAAGGTTGGTAGTGTGATCAATATTTTGAAAATGAGATCTAATATGGGTATAGGCTGGACAATCTAAAAGAAAGTGCTTTTCATCTTCAACCTCCTTAGTATCACAAAGGTGACACACTCTTTCATCCCATGACGTTTTAGGAATTGACCAAAGCCCAGTTTCACTATGGAGCTCGTGAGAATTTGTTCTTATCTTAGCAATGCATATTTTTTTCTTTACAAAACAAATAGATAATTTTGATCTTCTAGATTAGGGTTGATTACATCTTTATAATACCTTATATATATTTCATGTGTTAATTTCATAAATTTTTTACTAAATATATATATTTTTAAATGTAATAAGTGAATTTCATATTGAACATTATATCTTTTTCTTTATATAGATTGTAGTTTTTTGTTATTAATATATATTTTTTAAATATTAGGTTTGAACTCCATCTTGAACATTGGAGAAATTGCATATCTCTCCACAAAATTATTCAAATAACATATCATAACAAAAATATATTTAATTATTTAAATAATATATAGTTAATTATTTAATATAATTAACATCAATATTCTAGTAAAATTTGAGTTGGCCTAATGGTTAAGAACATGTGTTTCCTCTTTGGAGATCACATGTCCAAATCCAAAGGGGGTTACAATATGTATACCTTCATAGACTTTAGCAATCAAATTCTTGTACAGGGTCCCTTATCCCACAAATAAGGGGATCTCATACACCAATTTAGTGTCTAGCTTAGTTGTAACCTTAAAAATAGATTATTATTATAATAATAATATAAAACTAACCAATATATCACATAATTGACATCTATATATTGATTTTAGGTTTTTTTAGTGAGAGTGGTTAATATAATGGCTCGAAAAATCCACACTACTTCGGCTTGGAAACCTTAGAAAACTACAAACCCTAAAAAGTTAATTAAAGTAGATATAATTTTTTACAATAATATAGTAGATAACCCTAAAATGTAATAATATAGTAGTTAACCCTAAAATGTAATAAGTGAGAGTATTTATTAATAGGTATTAATGATGATGATGATGATGATTAACGTCCACTAGGACCAAATTGGTCTATTGGACCTTAAGAGGGTAAGTGATTACTTGCAATTCTTTAGAATTTTGTTTCTGTGCTCGAAAAACATTAAAATAAGCTTTCCAAGATCACCATATTTTTGTTGAGTTAAGAGGTCACGAAGGTTGGTAGTGTGACAAATATTTTGAAAATGAGATCTAATATGGGTATAAGCTGGACAATCTAAGAGAAAGTGTTTTTCATCTTCAACCTTGTTAGTGTCACAAAGGTGACACACTCTTTCATCCCATGGCATTTTAGGAATTGACCAATGTCCAGTTTTACTATGGAGCTTGTGAGAATTTGTTCTTATCTTAGAAATGCTTATTTTTTTCTTTACACTTTGCAAAATAGATAGATAATTTTGATCTTCTATATTAGGGTTGATTACATCCTTATAATACCTTAATTTTGTTTTTTCCTCTAACTCTTTATCACACCACATTTTCTCCTTAAATTTTGATTTGACGTTTTTTTAATAGTATCTTTATTCTGCAAAATGGTGTCTTCCATGATTCCCCAATAGTTTAGCCAAGACTGGGCATCTTTATGCCATCCTCGCTTGAGTCGATGGTGGTTATGACTCGATTTTGAAGCAATTTTAGGAAGCCTCTTATATTCCATGTTGTTTAACTTGTTCTTATACATTAGGTATCTAGTCATAGCCATGCTCTCAATGGGGGAGAGGCTTGTTTCTAAGAGGAGGATGGGATATGGTGCATTTCCTTTAATTTTGAGATTATAGGTTATTAAATTATTTTGTATTTTCTCTATCTTTCTCTAGGATTCACGAGAGATACTACAACCCCAGACTTCACATCCATAAAGAATAACATGTGTAAAAAGAGTCTCAAAGAGGAGTTCATTCTTATCCCAACTCCAAAGATTAGCTGATTTACAATTGTTTTCAAGCCCATAATAATATTTCCATCCCCCAATAATACTTTTCTCAATGCTATAATTCCAATTGAGCTTGTGGTGAATATCAATTCTAAGATATTTGTATGAATTCACTTCCTCCATGTTGTTTTTGTCATATACGAAGGTATCACTGCTTCAAACTACTGGCTTGTTAAGACTGGCTTGGAAATTCAAACTTGTGAGAGTAAGTGGCCAAACAGTCTTATGAGTTGCTCCCTCGACCTTTCTTTTCTTTAAGGGGTAGGAGCACAAAAATAACTGACCCTTAGCTCAGTTAAAGTATCCTTGATCCAACACCTCTAGGGCGGGGTAGCCACGCCACCTTGAAGTAGTGAATTTACCATGCACGATTGAAAGGCGTGGTACGACTAGTATGGCACTGGATGGGCAATGCCACCGTGTATGCGCCGCTTAAGAAGCTTCTTCCATAGTCGACTTAAAGTGAAAGGCTTCTTCCTTGGTCAATTCCAGGCTTTCAACTGACATAAGGGATCTTATTGGATTTAACAATCATGACCTTAGTCTTATTAGTATTAAAAACCATACCCATATTGGAGCAAAACTCCTTAAGGATTCTTAGTTGGTTTTCAAGATCATAGGGACTCCTTTCCATAAGAATGATATCATCGGCATAAAGAAGAAGATTGATGACTATACCAATGAGAGTAGGGCTGACACAACCTACTTTTTCCAAGCAATATTCTAACTTGTCAATGTATATGCCAAAGAGGGTAGGGGACAAGGGACAACCTTGTTTGACTCTGATATTGCAGTTAATCTCTTTTGACCAGCCCTCAGTGTTTTTAAACTTAGCAATAACGTTCTCATACATCCTTATTGCAAAACCCTTCAACTTGAGAGACACTTTTATCTCTTCCAACCTATTCCAAAGGTTTTTCCTAGGAACCATGTCGAAAGCTTTTCTAAAGTCAACAAAACAACAAAAAAGATTGGTTTGAGTATTGCATAAATCCTCTGCAATGATTCTAAAGGTAATAGGATGGTCTAGAGTTGTAACATCCCCAGGTAGAACCCTAGTTGTATTATGAATTATAAACATGTTTGATAGGTTGGTGAGCCGAGTTCTTATAAGTTGGTAGGCTTATGTGTGTATTAGTCCAGAGAACCTAGAGGCTAAGACCAGTGGGCCTAATTTTGTATATGTAATTATGTAAATTATTAATAAACAACATCGTTGCATGTAGACCGACCACAAAGAAAGAGTTATGGGGGACTAAAATTCCACTAGGCCAGGCAAGGGAGGGGGGCTAAGTGTCTAGGAATAGGGGCTAAGTTAGAGGGCTTACCTCTAAAGGAACAATATTATATTATTATTTCCTAGAGGATAAGGTTGGACATAAACTATGCTGTCCTAAGTTCCATGGGAAAGGGAATGAGTGTTAAGTGGAGCTCATGCAACTTCAGGAAGACATGTGTCAACCTGGGCTCATGCAGTTTTTAGGTGGGATTGTTAGCTTGTTGGGGTATCTCTCACCATTCTTGTGATGGTCGCCACTCTGGAAGTCAACCATTCTTCCCAGGAATGCACACACTCACACACTGAGCCATGAACTCCATTATCGACCTCTGAACAAGCATGCACCTTGGGAACCTGCAGTCATACTTGAGTTATCTTGTGTATCTCCTGTGAAGCCTGACACGCCTGTATTTTCCTGAGCTCGTGCTGTGTCTTAACGGTTGGTTGTTGCTACCAACGCAGTTCCTTGGCTGAGCATGGATTGCTGCCATATTCTATGTCCTTACCCATTTTCGGTTTTTTCCATCACATGTGCGTTAACCGAATGTTGTTGTTGTATTTGATAAGGAGTTGGATTTAAGAAGAAGGTTGTCAGCCCTGTGAGCAACTCTCTCCAGGTGAGATAGTGTGTTGAGGAAGTGAGTTCTCCTAGAGGAAGTCCTGTAGCAGCTACAATACTCTGAGACTTCTGGTCCAATGTGTTACTAAAGCCTTGGAAGGGAGGTGGACAACCGATGGACTTGTGATAGTGAAGATGTACACTCCTGGGGTGGGATAGGCATGTGGGGAATGTGGGTCTGTGGGCTGTGGGAGTAAGTGGATCCTGAGAGAAAATCCTTCCTATTGATCTGTGTGAATTTCATGTTGTCCTTGCTAAGCCTAGGAATCCCTTACCCGATGGAGTTTAGTCCCAGCTCGGGGGTGACCCACTATTGAGAGTGATGAACAATGTGGTCTATGTCTAGGAGGTTCATGGAAGGTCTGCACACAGTTGGTGTACTTCAATTAAAAGATAAGTACCCATTTATTTGTTCATTTACATGTTGTGTATTTGTACATGCTATATTGATGAGTATTTCCTGTATATGTTGTTATATTTATGGGTTCTGCCTGTGATTACTGCATGTATGTTTTTACTGTTATTTCCGCATTAGTCTGTGTATTAGCAAAATATGTTGTATGTTTATGTTTATATTTATAGGAAGATGATAATTTCTATTTCTACGAGATATCATGGCCCGACCTGGGTGGTCAATGGTGTTACAAAATGGTATCATGGCAAAGGAAAAAAAATACAATTGTTTAGGTAGCGTTACACGACAGGGGTTGGTGGTCAAGGACGTTACATAATGGTATCAGAGCCAAGGTTTTGACATTGATACTGGATGGGCCATGTTAGTGGTTACCTCAACAAAGGTTTCAAAGTGAATTGTTGTTAAGAGGGACAAATTATGAACCTCAGAGCATCCCTAGGTGCCAAGTGAAGACCTAGGACTATGTTCAGAAGCTCAGGTGGTATAACGAATTATGGAATGGCAAAAGATACGGAAGCCACAACCATCATTGTGTTGGGCTGCGAGGTTTGAAATTAGCCCGTAGGATTTGTTTGGGAGAAGGATGATCCTTCACAACCATCAGATATGTAGAAAGGTGCATGAGGATTAACACCTAAGTACTTCAAACTTCGCGACTTTGACGAAGTTTAGGTGTGATAAAGAAGAAAGGGTCAAAGCTCGAAGTTCCAAAGTCCCTGAGTGGATATACACCGTAGATATGGGGAAAAATACTTGATTGTTGGATTGGCTGAAGGCAGATTAGAGTCGTTAGATCAAGCCAAGAGCAAGAGGTAAGGTGCAGTGGTGAAAAATATATCTCATCCGTCAGCTCTGCATGAAAGTGATTATGAGTCATAGATATCTCAACAGTTTGGGAGAAACAAAGTGTGCTAAGGAGAAAAATCCTGAAGTCTCAAAGTTCGGAGTTGATCTGGAGTGTCTATCAAAAGGGACGTGTGTCAGAAGATCAACTTGTTCAGGAGTTCAACATTCGGAAGAATTGGAGTGTGTTAGTGTGAAAAGTCCCAAAGCCGAAGAACATAAGTGGTGTGGCATGATGATGTCGCCAATGGTGATGTGGACCCTTCCTAGGCATGCCACATGCCACCACCTTAAATAATGACAGTTGTACTATGTGGACCCCGGAAGGTTAAAGTAGTTTAGAAGTTCGGAGTTCGGGATATTTGAGTAATGCAAGTGTAAGGTCTTCTGAAGCCTGAAGTGACGTGGCCTACTGACGTCACCAAGGATGACGTGGACACATGGGATGTGTGCCACATATCAGTGAGTTAAGAACCTGTGGAAGATATAAATGTCAGTTAGAACATGACACGTGTCACCCATATGATTGGGCCATGTCTCTGCTTCTAGTATTCCACCACGTGGCACTTCCCTTGAGTATGGTCGGTGGGTCCCCTGATGAATTGCACAAAGTAGCTGAACTTGGTCAATAATTGTTAATTTTGAAGACTCCCAAAGATCTGGAGAGCACAGTAAATCCTCACCGTTGATCGAGGAGGGACACGCGACAATAGATCTCACATTCTAGATACTTGGTACTTTGGAGGATTCAAGGCATAAATAGTTAAGGTCAAGGACTCCCAAAGGCCAGAAGGTCAGAGTCCATCTCGAACGTTGATATGGAGAGGATACATGGAAATAGATGCAACATCCCAGAGACTTGGTACTCTGGAAGGTTTGAGAGTGTGGATAGTCTGAAACCACTGAAGCCAAGAGTTTTGAAACTCTTATCTACCATAGATCTTAACAGAGAATGTGGACCGTAGATCCACCGTCCTCCATGAATTCTCCAGTTCAAGGTTCTGTGATGTTTGTGATGTGCGGAAAGGGAAACCTCTGAAGCTCCGGAGCCCTAAAGTTTCAAGGCTCTGGATAAGCATCCAACTATTAGCACTTGGTCATAGTCATGGTCCCATGCAAATTAAGGGCTAAAGGAAAAGGGGGGCTAGTGCTCGAAAACCGTGTTAAATAAGGAAAAAGGGGTTAGAAGAAAGCCCGTGGGTTTCGTCTGGTTCAGACCTGCATCAAGAGAGGTACTGAAGACTTGGGAACTTTATGATAGCGTCCAACAAAGATCTAAGAGCTATTAGCTCAGAGAAAAGAGATTTACCGCACAAGAAGTGCATCAGAGAAAAAGAACAAGTTCTAAAGGATCATATCTTTCTACTCAAAGATCAAAATCGAGCAAGGGAGCGGTCATTGGAAAGGTCTTGGAAAGAGGATTCCAGGTATTCATCCATATTTGAGGATTGAGTAGCTTAGATCACAGGAATTCAAAAAGAATATTTCTGGTGACCATAAAAGGAAGGCTTTATGGAATATAAAAGAGTTTGGACCTGATATTAAGAAGGAACAGAGGAACTTGAGGACATAATGTTACATCAAGAATACTCCACAAGAGGATCAAGGTCAAGACTAAAGAATGTTAAAATAAATAAGTACAGTGTGGGAATACCTAATCTATACATATTGATATATATCATAATGCTAGTATTTTGATTAACAGGGACATAATGTATGCATGGAGAAAGTGAGAATATCTCCAACGAACAGTTCCACAGGTTGGAGATAACACCTCCATTATTTATATCATAATGCGCAGTGGAAGCAAGGCATGAAGGTCATCAAGTATGGCATGACAAAAGTTTAATATGCATGTCAGGTTGAAAAATCAGATGGGTCAATATATGAGGAAGTAATAATTCATCAAGATAATACCAGTGCTGATAGGATCAGTCATGAAAAGGCTAAATCAAATTGCTTCAAGAAATAATTTGGTGTTAACTATCCAAGGTTACTCAGAGAACATGACTGGAAATATATAATTGTTCATGCAGGAGTTGGATCAAAGAAATCCAAATAATAATGGGCTGCTGAAAATTAATATCAACATAATATGTGGTGGCAAGTATACAAAGAAGGCAAGGAAAAACTCCTGGATGGATTCAAGTCCATGAACATCCTAAGATAATGGAAGAAGAAATCATGAGATAGATATCGAGCTAATAGGAATGCATGTCAACACTCCAGGAAGGAAAGATAGAATAGTAGAGGATTGTTGATGCACTCCAAAGGTGTGAAGGCATTTCCATAATAGCATGGAGATATCAAGTCAAGAATAATTTAAAAGTGAAATGACTTCTAAAGAGAAATCAATAAGGAACCGGGAAGAAGAAAATGGTTCTATGCATGGTTTTGAATGCAGAGGATATGGTGCTTGACAAGACTCCATCTTAAGTGACAGAGAGCCATGAGTGATAACCCAAGAGGTTGGAGGTATCACTTGAATCTATGATGGTAAGGTAAAAGAAGGACTTTCAGTTAATTCTATGTAGCTAGCAAAGGAGGCATATGTGCATCCTTACAGTATGCTAGAGATTGGATAGGTAAGTCAAGTTTGAAGCTAGTTGGAAAAGAGAAGAAGAGAGTACAAGAAAACCTCAAGTACTAAAGTATTCCGTTAGGAAAGGGATGAAGAAGTTCAGTCCCGAAGAGTAATTGGATGTTGAAGAATCCAGAGTCTATAAAACAACTTGGTTCGGAATATAGGATGAAGTGAAAACTTTGAGAACAACAAGAAATATGATGCAACAGAAAAATAGTTCTTTCATGTTGCAAGTGTTGTTGATGATGCTGCTACATATGGAAGGAAGCAACATAAAGTCAAAGGTTGGTTATAAGTTTGATAAAAGAAGCATGAAATATTCTACTTCCATCATCCATACACATAGCATCAAATTTATTAATGGAAGTCATGCAGGTATGAGTTTTTATTTACTCTTATTGCATAATTGTTGAAGGGAATCTAGGTAAGAATTTCCTCAACCATAGTTATTTTATAAAATCACATGATTATATTATTTGAATGCATACCATTGGATGTGGTAAAGGTTGGAGGCATGTATTAATTCAAATCTTTTTATCTTTTGAATGCACACACTGACATAGTAGAATGTCATGTTAATTTGGTTATGGGGTAATAACCAAAGAAATAAAAGATAAGAACTTGTTATAGGAATGAATGCTAGTAAGCTATTCATGTATGAGACCAGGACATGGTTGGATATGGAAAGGTTATGAGCCACATAGGTACTAAAATCTTCCGACCTTTAAATAAAACTTGGACTCCAACCTTTTTTCTAACACTAATGAACACTACAAAATTATATTCTTGGTGTAGTGTTTGGGTCGAAAAGGAAGGCATCCAATTAATTGGGAAGACAATAGGACATGTGTGGAGAATGTGTCAACACATTGGCTAGAATTACAACTTATGGATGGTGAGATACATGACTGAGATAAAGAGCATTATGTAATTCAATGCAAGGTGCACTGAATAAGTATGCATTGAGAATTGCACTCATGCATAGTAAGTGATAGAATTGTATACTAAATGCAATTGTTGAATATGTTTTGTAAGTACATGCATATATATTATTGCATGGAAATAATTGATACTAACAACTGAAATGTTGTTAAATCATGAAGATGAGGACATTTCAGGAGTTGTTAGATATTGCAACAGGAAAGTTGCAAGTCAAGTAGTTACATGAATACTAAATACATAATATTTATTGTTTAGAAAAAGAAGTGATGAACTTACATATATTAATTATGAAGATACATATGCATAGAATGGTGAGCCATTCTATTTTATTAAATTGTTTGGTAATTATGATTGAATTGCTAGGTGAAAAAAATTCTAAGATCACTGCATATGGTTTTGTACATATTGCAATTGAATTATGATGTACATGAAATATTGACAATTTGTTGGTTGTATGTATGATGAAGCATTCCTAATATGAAAACATCCAAGAAGAATTATGAAATAGAATTTCATGTTTTGGGGAAAGGTTGAATTCCCTTTTGAACTAAGTTTGAGTTCCTAAATGAATTCTTTTATGTTCTCTCATGATAACTACATGTGGGTGATGAAGATGAGATGATGTTGATTAAAGTTGGAATGTTGACTACAAAGAGTAGCTCGGGAATATGTTGATTGGAGACCTCTGAGGGGAGTTGGAACTCCTGGAGCCACGATGCTCTGAGACTTCCTGATCCGACCTGTCGCTGAATCCCAAGGAAAGGGAGGTGTAGCAACCGATGGAATGTGTGATAGTGAAGGTGTACACTCCTAAGGTGGGACAAGCATGTGGGGAATGAGAGACCATTGGTTGGAGTGCTGCTGAGGTTTGGTACCTTGGCCTAGACCATGCTAATATGGATTGTGGACCGTGGCTATCTTGGGAATCCATTGCCTTGATGGATTCATAGCCCTTCTCAGGGGTGGAAGGTATTCTCAATCAAAAGATAAGTATCAATTATCTATTAATTGTATGTTGTGTATCTTGTATACATGTTATAATGTTATTAGAATTGCCTATATATATATATATATATATATGTTCTAATGTTGCTACTGAATGAATAGGTGTATGAGCAGAGTGTTTATGTCTGTGGAGTCATAGCCCTACTGAGAGTTTATCGGCAGTAAGATCTAAGCCTGGGTGGAACTTTGTGGATCTACAACTATTCATTTAGGTTTCTGTGGTGAGAAATTTGTTCAGAATTTGTCGGAAGAACCACAGTGTTATTGACAGCTTGTCGTCGACGTTTCGGATCCATAACAGGATCCATCATCAGGACAAAAAAGCCTGAGAAAAAATGTAAGAGAAGAGCCTTTATTAAATAGTGATGAGGCGAGTGAAAAAACTACGGTTGGTTGAGTGAAACCCTCATTTTTAGGAGAAATTTTCTCAGGAGATAATAAATAGTGATTTAATTAAGTTTTTTGTAGGTTAGATTTAGGGTTGACCAGAGGTTTTAGTAAAAAATATTAATTTTATGTTAATTAAGGGCTAAAATAAGGTTTAATTAATGATGTAAACCCTAGTTTTGAGGAAGTTCAAATAATCTTAAGTTAATTTTACTAAGTAATGTTAGTTTTGTCAATATAAATGTTATGTTAATTATAGGTTAAAGGTTAGTGTTATTAATATTAATCTAAAGGCTAAATTTAACTATATGGTATATGGTGTTAATCATATTAATATTAATATATGTTAATTATGGGTTAAAATAAGGTTAATAGGATAAATATATTATTAATGSTAAATTATTTTATGTTCAAAAAAGGCTAAATTTAGGGTTGACTATATGGTAAATGGTGTTAATCATATTAATATAAGTTAATTAAAGGTCAAATTAAGGTTAACAAAAAAGGGGGTGGCATTAATACTAACATTAATCCTAGAAGATTATATGCAGGAATCACTCAGGTTGGTCTTAGAATTAGTTTAAATTTTCATTTATGTTGGTTAASGTWACGTWASCTTAACCAACATAAATGAAAATTTAAACTAATTCTAAGACCAACCTGAGTGATTCCTGCATATAATCTTCTAGGATTAATGTTAGTATTAATGCCACCCCCTTTTTTGTTAACCTTAATTTGACCTTTAATTAACTTATATTAATATGATTAACACCATTTACCATATAGTCAACCCTAAATTTAGCCTTTTTTGAACATAAAATAATTTASCATTAATAATATATTTATCCTATTAACCTTATTTTAACCCATAATTAACATATATTAATATTAATATGATTAACACCATATACCATATAGTTAAATTTAGCCTTTAGATTAATATTAATAACACTAACCTTTAACCTATAATTAACATAACATTTATATTGACAAAACTAACATTACTTAGTAAAATTAACTTAAGATTATTTGAACTTCCTCAAAACTAGGGTTTACATCATTAATTAAACCTTATTTTAGCCCTTAATTAACATAAAATTAATATTTTTTACTAAAACCTCTGGTCAACCCTAAATCTAACCTACAAAAAGCTTAATTAAATCACTATTTATTATCTCCTGAGAAAATTTCTCCTAAAAATGAGGGTTTCACTCAACCAACCGTAGTTTTTTCACTCGCCTCATCACTATTTAATAAAGGCTCTTCTCTTACATTTTTTCTCAGGCTTTTTTGTCATGATGATGGATCCTGTTATGGATCCGAAACGTCGACGACAAGCTGTCAATAACACTGTGGTTCTTCTGACAAATTCTGAACAAAGATCTACAACTAGTCAGTGCTTTCAATGAGGTTTAATTGAAGCATGTAACAAGGAACAATGAGTTGAATGCTTTCCTAAAGCAACTCTATGGAATAGAGAAATTGAATTTCAACTGCAGCATGAAAACCATAATTGGTGCTTGAAATTAGAGCACCAGGTGGATAACATGCTTCCAATAACTAAAGCTTGGAGCTTTTTGAATAATGTTGAATTGTATATGTATAAAAAAGTTGCACTAAGGAAAATGCAAAAATAAAGGGAGGAGATTGTAATATCCCCAGGTAGAACCCCAGTTGTAATTATGAATATTAAACATGTTTGATAGGCTGGTGAGCCAAGTTATTATAAGTTGGTGGGATTATGTGTGTATTAGGCCAGAGAGCCTAGAGGCTAAGGCCAGTGGGCCTGATTTTGTAAATGTAATTATGAAAATTATTAATAAAAAACATTGTTGCGTGTAGAACAACCATTAAGAAAGAGTTATGGGGGATTGAACTTCCACTAGGCTGGGTAAGGGAGGGGGGGTAAGTGTCTAGGAATAGGGGCTAAGCTAGAGGGCTTACCTCTAAAGGAATACTATTATATTATTATTTCCTAGAGGCTAAGGTTGGACATAACCTATGTTGTCCTAAGTTCCTGGGGAAAGGGAACGAGTGTTAAGTGGAGCTCATGCAACTTCAGGAAGACATGTGTCAACCTGGGAGCATGCATTTTTTAGGTGGGAAAGTTATCTCGTTGGGGTCTCTCTCACTATTCTCGCGATGGTCACCACTCTGGAAGTCAGCCATTATTCCCAAGTATGTACACACTTATGCAATGAGCCATGAACTCAATTATTGAACTCTGAAAAAGAACGCACCTTGGGAACCTGTAGTCATACTTGAGTTATCCTATGTATCTCATGTGAATCCCGACACACCTATATTTTCTTGAGCCTGTGTTGTGTCTTAACGTTTGGTTGTTGCTACTAACACAGTTCATTGGATGAGCATGGCTTGCTTCCATATTCTATGTCCTTACCCATTTTCGCTTGTTGGAATCACTTGTGTGTTAGCCGAATGTTGTTGTATTTTATAAGGAGCTAGATTTAAGAAGCAGGTTGTCAGGCCTATGATCAAATCTCTCCAAGTGAGAGAGTGTGTTGAGGAAGTGAGTTCTCTTGGAGGAAGTCTCGTAGAAGCTACAGTACTCTGAGACTTCTAGTCCAGCCTATTGTTGAAGCTCTTGAAGGGAGGTGGAAAATCGGTAGACTTGTGATAGTGAAGGTGTACACTCCTGGGGTGGGATAGGCATGTGGGGAATGAGGGTCTCTGAGTGTTGGGCATAAGTGGCTCCTGGGAGAAAATCCTTCATGTTGATCTGTGTGACTTCCTGTTGTCCTTGCCAAGCCTAGGAATCCCTTGCACGGTGGAATTTAGTCCCAGATTGTGGGTGAACCACTATTGAGAGTGATGAACAATGTGGTATATGGCTGGGAGGTTCGTTGAAGGTCTGCACATGGTTGGTGTACTTCAATTAAAATATAAGTACCCATTTCTCTGTTCATTTACATGTTGTGTATTTGTACATTCTATATTGATGATTATTTTATCCAAGTGGATATCGGTGGCCACCCACCTTTTCCAACTCACTCAAAACAATTTTCTGGCAATTTTGGCAATTTAGTATTTTTAGCAGTTTTAACTTCTGGGGCCATTTTGAGGGCCTAAATGAAGGGTTTTCAGGATCGAGATTCTCAATAATATCCAAAGGAATTATTGAGGCCCCTAAATGAATCTCCTCGATGATACCTTTCAAATGAGCTATTGTGCGCCCCAAACGAAGATCATATGCAAACGTTACGCCCCCAGGAAGTTGATACACCAAACTACCTAAAATGGGGTCCACAAAACTATGGATTTTCATCTTCCGAGGTTAGGATTTTGGATTTTATGTATGATAAAAATACCTCTGGAGCCTCATTGTAAAATCATCTTCTTGCGAATGCGAGTAACAGACACATCTCTTCTCAGAGATAAGCTGCCACCATTCTAGCGAGTCTTTGACTCTGTATTTTTACAGTCTTCGTACATGTTCGCTCATTAATAGAAAATTGTGTATTACTATATCTCTGTGTTTATGGTTTCATCTCTGATACATTTCTGTTATATTATTAGATATCTAAGATATCTCTGTACATTACTTTATTATATCTCCGCTCTCATTTTGTGCCGAAAATAATCCAGATTAGTATTGCCTGTATATGCTGTTATATTCATGGGTTCTTCCCGTGATTACTACATGTATGCTTTTACTGTTATTTTTTCATTAGTATGTGTATTAAAAAAATATGTTGTTTGTTTATGTTTATATTTATAGGTAGATGATAATTGTTATTTCTACGAGATAGCATGGCCTGACTTGGATGGCCGGGGGTGTTACAAAATGGTATCAAAGCAGAAAAACAAAGATACAGTTGTTTAGGTAGAATTACCCGGCAGGGGTTGGTGGTCGGAGACGTTACAATAGTTGAATGATCTCTCCTAAACCCGTCCTGGCCTTTATCTCTTTTACTGAGACTTTCTGGACAAAGGCTAATCTTCTTTTCCAAAATAATTCCATCAAGTTTGTCTAAAATTGGGCTAATCATAATGGTCCTATAATTAGAGGGAATGTTTCTATCCCCATTTTTAAAAATAGGAACAATGAGACTTTGTGTCCAGGGTTTAGGGAAGCCCTGCTTGATTGCTAAATTGAAGAGCTTGTGTATGTGAGAGATAAGGATCGACCCTCCAATTTTAAAAAATTCATCTTGGTAGTCTTCAATGTTGTTGTGTCTGTTTCGTTACTTGGGTGAGCAAAACAATGGCACTTGCATGCCTAGTTGGGCATGCTAGACAAGACATAGGTTAGTGAGTGTATTAAACAAGCCAAACACATGAAATAAACAAGTAAACAAACTAAAAGACCTAAGGGAATACAAAAATATAATGCATAAGAAACGTAGAACCATAAACAATCAACTGATGACCAAGATTATTCCGCCAATGGATAATTATATTAGTTGGAAAAACACCATAGAGAAAAATGAGGACTTATGGGTCCTCTCTTCCTCCTTGGTAGGGCTCTTGCGTTCCCTAATGGAGAGATTTTCTTACAATGGAAGAAAAATGGAAAATGATGAAGAAAATCAATGCCTATTCCCTCAAGAGGTGAGTGAAATGGCCTATTGCAATGATGCTAGAATGCTTCTAGGAGAAAAGAGGATTCTCAAGGGAGAATTGAGGCAGCATAAAAATACTATGAAGATCTTGGTTTCTTAGTGCACCCATGGTCTCCATTTATAGAATTTCTTCAAGGAAATATTCAATTGGTTTTTAGTGTGAAAAAGGGGCCCTTTAGGGCACCCTTTGTTCCTTGACCAGCCTCGCATTTGGATTTTTCTCAGATCTGAAGGTCAAATCAAGTGTGGAGGTGGTCCATAAGTGGTTGGGGGGGCAAAAATAACCATAAATGCATCGTTCACAAGAGTGCGTGGATTTTCTCTTACATAGTCGTGCATATGGTGCATTGTGCACTGTACGGGTTCATTGGCCTGTGCACTGTGCGCGCGCTTCCTTTAGTGAGTTTTCACATGTCAATTTTTTCCCAATTGTATAGTTTTTTCCTTTTCAAATGCATTTTGGTGCTACACGTGAACTAATAGTTGTTGGCATTGTTGTATTTCTGTAATCATTTGCGTGCAATGTTGCAGACAAAATTTCAGTGATAAAAAATGCCCCCTGATGTGTGAGGTTAGGAGCATACGTATAGCCAAAAAATATCAATGTTTCTTCTACTGAGAGTGACATTGTAATGAAGAGTGCTGAGAGAAACTGTAAGAACGATCCATTAGAGGGAGAGGGGGAACTGTGAGACCCAAATCTTTCTCTAGAAAAAAGAAAATTGACATACAAACGAAGCGGGCACGCCCCATGCTCGTGTCATGTAACTCAAAATGTAAGACAATAATTGAAGGTGTATGCTGATGTAGATAACTACAACACCCTCTGGGGCGGTTTGATAATGACAAATGAAAATTCAAAATGGTGAACATACTCTGAAAAAGAGGCAAGGACGCATGTAAGAAGTGTCAATGACTCGTAGGAATTGATGGTCTAACGAATTCAGAGGTCTTCAGCTGGTATAAAACAAATGCAATAGTCGCATAGTAAGACGCACCGTAACATGAGATTTTGTTGAATTCGAATGTTATGGGGATCAATGGAATCAAAGAGCAATGATGTTTCTCTCTGTGTCGTCTGAGACTCCTCATTGTAAAGGTAATGAGAGTCAAGATATTGTCTCCCTTATGGAGACTGTGTTGATGTCAACAAAAAGGGAGATGCAACTCCAAGAAGAAGAGGGCTTCGTGAAATCCACGGAAATAAGACCAGGAAATGATAGGGAACATGAACGACGTTGAGATGCAGTGAGACTCAAGACTTCCCTTGGTTGGGGGAATGTGTGAAGGATGATTGGCAAGAACTATAAAACTGTATCTAGTGTCAGGGGGACGACTAGATATGGGGTTAAATTGTGGCAGAGGCTTGACAAAGTGGACAAAATCAAATATGAGGGGTACATGGAATTTAGGATACTCGGGGTTTATGAACAATGTCAAAATGAGAAAATGAGAGTATAGGATTAATCGTTAAATGCGGACATAAATAGATCTCCCTAGATCCGCCCAGAACTAGAACAAAACATAACAGAATATAAGACTTTCCCTAAGTTTTAATTATCAAGCATACTAACTAACAAGAGATAAATGACATACCTTTTAAATGTCGTTTATCCTCGCCAGTGTCATCCTCGCTCTGTTCCAAATCTTATGGGATGTTGAACCTGTAAAAAGACACAAGACAACGAAGTGAAAGCACCAACGTATACTCAAAAAAACCTATGTATGTGATCAAGGAGTCATACAATAAAATAAGACCAATTTTATGGGAAAAAATATATTACTGTATTAAAAATATGAAAAAGAGAATACAACCATTGCCTTGATGTTGTAAGGTCCCTTCCAACAGTTCCTTTCTTCTCACACACTTCTGATCCAAGGATTCTGTGACCATAGATCTGAAAGTCACTCACAATCTATCTTGACAAAGAAAAGCTCAAAGCCACTCTAACCAAGCTAACAAAATCAAGCTAAATTTCCAATCTAACCAAGCCCACTTTCTCCATGAAACATAGTTACCAACATAACGAGAACTCTACAGAGTTCTCATTTTTTGGGGGGTCAAGTTTTTTACCCTGTTTTTAAAAATGGTGCTACTGGTAGCACCTCCCTCCATTTTTAGGTGGTTTTTTGATATTTTAAATTTTCTGATACATAAAGTTTCCACTTTGTTTTTTTAAATGCTCATTTTTTCATTTATTTTCAAATTGTTCATTTATTTATTTATTTTTATCAACAATGTTTTTTCATCTATTTTCAAACTTTTCTATTTTATTTTTATTTTTATTTTTATTTTTATTCAATGGTGTTTTAATCATATTTCCATGCTTCATCCAATGTTAAAAATATTGCACACCATTTATTTTTTTGAAATTAAGATTTTTCATATAATTACCAGTCTTTAATTAAGTTATGGTTCTATACATTTTAAATATAGTGGAAAATATCATTTTTAACACATTTTTTTTACCTTACTTCAATACATAGAAAATAATTGTAGTTAAATAACACTATTTTAAAATATTTAGCAAAAAAATATAATTCATTTTTTTTTGGATCAATTAAAAACTAAAAACAATAAGAAAACAAACATAATTGAAATTTAAAAAACAAAAATATTTTAAAAACAAATTTATATGAGAAAAAACCATTGAAGAAAAACCTAAAAAACTAAAGAGTAAAAAAAACCATAAAATTATATATATATATATATATATA
>ML781224.1:398756-409268 GCA_009831015.1 Picea engelmannii | reverse complement strand
AATGAGAAAAAAATTAAGAAAAAGGTAAAAAAAAATAAAAATTATAACCCAAAATAACTTAAAAAGGTGAAAAACCCCCCCAAAAATTAAAAACATATACAGGAAAACCTCAAATTAAAAAACTTGAAATAAAATTTTTATTATAAAATTTAAATAAAAATTAACAAAAATAAGTTGAAAAACCTTAAAACTACAACAAAAAAAATTAAAATTTATATGGAAAGCCTTAAAAAAAAAAAATTTACACAAAAAAAAATTCATAGACATCTAAAAAAAATAAACAATGTCCTAAACAATAAACAATATCCTAAAAAAACATAAACAATGTCCTAAACAATTCATAAACATCTTAAAAAAATACATAAACATCTAAAAAAACATAAACAATGTCCAATTACTTTTCTAATTACAATTCAATAAAAATAATGTTTTTATCTTTTTATCTAGATAAATTAAAAGATTACACTAGAATTACAATGGAGTCCATATTACAAAGTTAACACAGAGTCGTGATGGGTGATTTTGATTTCTAATTATAATTCAATAAAAATAATATTTTTATCTTTTTATCCACATAAATTAAAAGATTACACTAGAATTACAATGGAGTCCATATTACAAAGTTAATACGGAGTCGTGATGGGTGATTTTGAAGGGGATGCAACAGGAAACTGCCATCGTAGCTTCGAAGGTTGCATGTGAAACTATCGGATTCATTGACCAAGGAAGAGTAAAAACTCGGGCAGGCAATGACATCGACATCTCATGGATGATGAATGGGGTAAGGTTTCTTTGTTGGCGATAGTATCTTTCGAAACTCGTTCTTCCTATCACAAAATACGCGAAAAATGAGGGAAACCACACATTCAATGATTAGTAGCATCCATGGGACCTGGGCCAGGCCCACAGGGAGGCTGAGGCAATGCCCGGCCTGGGCTAGGCTCGTAGGGAGGCTGAGGCGATGTCAGGCATCGCCCAACCTCCCCGTGGGCTTGATCCAGGTCCCGTGAATATTATAACTCTGTTATAATATTATAACATATTTATAATATCCACAGGAATTATAATGATATTATAACAATGTTATAATATAGTTATAATTCCCGTGGATATTATAACATTATTATAATATTATAACATCGAGAATTATAATAATATTATAACAATGTTATAATATAGTTATAATTCCCGTGGATATTATAACATTGTTATAATATTATAACATTAACTCTGTTATAATATTATAACATAACAATGTTATAATATTATAACATTGTTATATTATTATAACATAACAATGTTATAATATTATAACATTGTTATATTATTATAACATTAACATTGTTATAATATTAGAACATTACAATGATATAATATTATAACATTGTTATGTTATAATATAACAATGTTATAATATTATAATATTGTTACAATATTATAACATTATAACAATGTTATATAGTTACATATTTATTTTCAAAAAAAACATTTAAATAAATGTTTTTTTTTAAATATTTTATTGAATTTTGATTATTGTTTTCAGATTTTTTTTCTCTTTTTTCTTGGTTAAGTTTGAAGGGATTTTTTGCTCTTCTTTTTAACAAAAAAATATATTTTTGTTTTTTAAATTATTGTTTTCGAGGGAAATTTTAATTTTTTTTCATTTCTTTCTAGTTTTTCTTTGTTTTTCTCCATTTTGCTAGGTCATAAAATTTCTTAGCTCATATGTTTTGAATATGGTCAATATAACAATACTTTTAAGAAATTGTTTATGTTTCATTCAATGTAACTTGTATTTACTGTTTTATTATTAAAAGTAAAAAAATATTAAAAAGTGACGTTGAATTTTTAAAGTATATTGTGATATTTTCATGGCATTATGTATTACCTTTGCATTGCATGATAATAATATTTAAAAAGTAAACATTTAAGGGTTTCCTTTATGATTTTGTTTACAGTAATGATGCGTTCTTTTACCACATTATAAATATGTGCCATTTTCATACCCCAATTTTAGAATGGGTGCTACCGGCAACAGTACTTTTCAATTTGATGGTTGATTTTGAGGTTTTGGTTTTAATGGTACCAAGTGATAAAAATACGATTTCAAATAATCTCAAAATTTAACGTTTTGAAAAGAAAAAAATAATTCAAAAACATCTTATTTGTTTTTAGGTGCCGATTTTAAGTTTTTTCTGAGCTACTATCTAAGTTTTGAAGCCCATGTTTGAAAAATATTGTAATTTTGACCCCGTTTTAAAACATGGTGCTACCGGTAGCACCACTTTTTGATTTGGGGGTTGATTTTGATGTATTTTATGCAAACATATGGGTTTTTTGGGCCAGAGCTCTCGTTTTGACGTCACAGTTCTCATTAAGTTGGTAACTATATTATGAGAGATCCTCTTCTTTTATAAGCTGAAGAGGATAAGGTGAGGAGGTTAGGATGATCCCATTAAATCATAAAAGTGAGTAAGATCCAAACCAATCAGAGGCCACCTCACCAGAGAAGACTCTCCTTCTAGAAGCATCGAGAATATGCTCATTTTTCCCACGTACGAAAATCGTCGCACCCTAATAACTGTGCAGAGTGCGGTGACATCGCAAGCCAGATTAAGTGTAGCATGCGATGATATGGGATCGTCGAACCCCTAGCATAAGGCAGGGTGTGATAGTCCTCCTTAATAGGGTGTTTACAAAGTAAAATGCAACTTCTTCTCTCAGGAAAAGTTCTTCTCCCTTCTTTCTTCAGGAATTCGGGCCACTGATCCTTCTAAAGATAAAGGATAGGTTTACATCATTAACGTTCATTAGGGTGACAAAAATAATGTGTAACAGAGTGGATGCCCCAACCAAGGGTGACATGGGTTGTGTTGTTGGGAAAAGAAGGTCATCAAAGGTGATGACAAAAATCTAAGTAAGTGTTGGAAACAAAGGATTTTTACAATTACCAAATAAATAAAGAATAATTTGGGATGAGTGTATAGATACAGAAATGGGTGCCCTAGTGTGAGATGTCTTGGCTTGTGAGGACACAAGTTGTGAAGAGAACTAGTGGAGGGTGGGGGCCCTTTGTGTGGGTTTTTGTATGAGGTAAATGAATGGAGGGAAATCTGCAAATGGGAAAACTGATTGTGGATGAAATGGAGGGTTAATGATACTGCAGAGGTGTAGTCAAAATAAAACTGAGATGAGATAGCCTAGGAGTCCATTGGGAAATCTAGCAAGATGATGAGAAGAAACATGTGGCTTATTCTCAGGAGTGCATAATACTATCAGGACTCCCATCCCTAGAGGGTGAAAGAAGCATGAGTGTCAAAGTGCCAATGGGAACTATGAATGAGACAACTCATGTAGGGGAGAGTGTTGTCGGGTGACAACATCGAAAATGAAACAGAGGTGGCGGTACTGTAGAGTAGGATGTAGGGACCCTAAAGGTGAACGTCAGAGGGTGTGACTGGAAGATGCAATTGAGATTCAAAGGGAATGATTACATGCTAGTGTCGAACATATACCTGAAGGGGTTGTGTTGTTTGTGATGAACAAGTACATGCACACATTAAAACTGAATACCCGACATGAACAATATCTGATTATAAAGAACATATAACAACTATTTGATAATTTTTTAATATGAGCATGCGTACCTGGACATGACGTGAGAAAAATGCTCCCTCGGGGCCGAGTTCAGATGGTGACCCAGGGAACGTGACTGTGTAGATGGAGGGACCTTGATCCCGTGGAAATTTCGCACTCAATGGGAAGGGTGGCTTCAATCCCATGGACTAAGTGGAATGGTGTAAAACCAGTGGTAGTTTTGACTACCGTGCGATATGCCCATAATGTTGAAAAAAACAAATGATGTCAGTTGGTCTTATGTTTGTTGATGGTACATTGTAGCATGGTTTTGAGGACTTTGTTGAAAGCCTCGACCTGCCCATTGGACTGAGGGTAGTATGGGGAGGAAAAATCATGGGAGAAGCCTAACTTTGAGGAGAGTTCTGGGAAGATCTCATTCTCGAAGTGCTTGCTGTGACCAGATACTAATTGTAGTGGAATTCTGAAATAGGTAATGACGTGGTTGAAGAAAAAACACGTTGTTGTGTCAACGATATTGTTGAAGGTAGGCATGGTTTCAACCCATTTGGTAAAGTAATATACTTCCACGACTATGTACTTGTGTCCATTACTTGATAGAGGATTGCAAGTCATAAAGTCTATGCCCCATTTGCAGAAGGGGCTAACAGTGATGACTAGATGTAAAAGAGCGGGTGGCACTCGTGATTTCTTTGCATAGAGCTAGCATGTGTCACATCTCTTGACAACATGGATGTAGTCATGAAACAATGTGGGCTAGAAGTATCCTACTCTAATGATTTTTCGAGTGGTGTACATACCTGAGAGGTGGTCGCTGTAAGAATCACTATAGCAATACTTCAAGACTTTATCGGCTTCTTCAATAGCAAAACATTGATGGAGGATGGTGTCGACCCCACATCAATACAATATGTCACTGATGAGGAGGTACCGAGGGCCCTGATGGCGAATGCATTGACGATCACCTCAAGAGAGATGAGACCCAACATTCTTTGTCTGAAGGTAGACGAGAAGGTCGTCGTACTAGGGGTCATCCGAGGGGATGAAGAAGAGGTGTTTGTCAAAAAAATCCATATTGACAGGTGATGCTTTTGCGTCTGAGGGAAACGTAGTAATGAATTTGGAGAGAATGAGTGCTTTCTTGCTTTTGGGAGTTGAGAATTCTAGGTCGTATTCCTGGAGGATGACGGTCCATCGGGCAAATTTTCCATTAATCTATTGTCGACTAAGCAAGTACTGCATGGGGTTGGAATCTGCTATGACTTTGGTTGTGTGAAGCAAGATATAGTGACGTAGTTTCTGAACTAGGAGAAAAACTGTGAGGGCTAGTTTCTCATCATGATTGTATTTTAGGGGTGGTCCTGAAAGATTTTTACTGATCTAGTAAATAACATGTTCCCGCCCATCATCGCCTGGTTGGACAAGGACTCCTACTACTAAGACGACCGAGGAAGACAAGTAGAGGATGTAGTCGCGATCATAGTCTAGAGGACTAATCAACGAGGCGTTGGATAGGGCCACTTTTAAATCATCAAAAGCATTTTGAGCATGTTCATCTTGTTATTGCCCAGTTTGTAGCTAGGATAAAAGGCTATAAGGTAGAGGGCCAAACTGGCATAACAAGAATCTATCCCACCCAATGTCACCACGATGGGAAATCTCTTTCTATTTAGGGAGGCTAGGCCCAGGTGAGACGTCCCCGGTGACCTGGGGTTCTGAAAGGGTTAAGGATAATAGGACAATAACAAGTTCCCCCTTTCACAGATCAATGCCAATCAGATAGTCACGGCTAAACAACCAATAATAAAATATAACCAAAGAAAATAAAAACACCTCCTTGAGACAATACAATAAGGAAAATGATACATGCAATCCTAGTTAGTACTTCATATATATTAAAGACTATCTGATATTCAATATGAGCAATTAAAAGTAAATGTTGACGAAGTCAATGTTTACAAAATAGCAATAGCAGTAATGTCACTTCACCAATAAATACTAGAATGATACAATATTCAGTATAACAAATCACTTTTTAACTCAATTAATGCCTTCAAAAACCATTCAATTGCTCATAAAGTAAAACATTGTTGCAATAAAGATGAAATATTCAAAGATGACGTCAACAACTTAGGGTTAGTAGGTTAGTCTAGGCTAGGGTTAGTATAGTTAGGGTTTCAATTTCAAAAGGTTTGAGAGTGCTTGTATTTGATTTCACTTCAACGCTGGAGGATGGAGATTAGTGCCTAAGGGTTAAAGGAGTCAATAAATGATGGACACAAGACTTGAAGGGAAAGAGATTTCAAAGGGCTGGAGGGAAAAGTTTCAAGGTGTTGCTAGAGCAAGGCCTTAAAAGAGGAACCCTAGGGGAGAGAGGCTCACTCCGGTGTTTCAAAAGCAAGGCCTCATGCTCTCTCCTCCTTCCTGACAAATGGCTAGCCCAAAAACAAGAAAAATAGACCAAGACAAGAGGTTTTGCTGAGGGAGGTGTTGCTAGAGAAAGGCCTATCAACAAACCCTAGAACAGTATGACCCTGGTGAAGTAAGTCTAGGCCAGGGATGTCTCACTCTTCTTGGCTCAAAAGGGTATGACTAGCATAAGGAAGAAAGAAAAAGGAGTGTAGCTATGGCTAGGATCTATTTTTCCTCTTCAATGGCTTAAGGCTTCTCTATCAGGGGACATGAGACAACGACCATGAAAATGTTATCGCACAGTTTGTAGCTAGGAGTAAAGGCTATAAGGTAGAAGGACAAACTGGCGTAACAGGAACCTATCCCACCCAATGTCACCTCGATGGGTAGGTTCTTTCTTTTTAGGGAGGCTAGGCCCAAGGGAGACGTCCCCGGTAACCTGGGGTTTTGAAAGGGAAAAGGATAATAGGACAAGGACAAGTTCCCCCTTTCACAGATCACTGCCAATCAGATAGCCCCGGATAAATAGCCAATAATAAAGTATAACCAAAGAAAAGAAAAGCACCTACTTGAGACAATACAACAAGGAAACTGATACATGCAATATTGGTTAGTACTTCATATATGTTAAAGATTATTTGATATTCAATATGAGCAATTTAAAATTAAATGTTGACGAAGTCAATGTTTACAAAATAGCAATGGCATTAATATCACTTCATCAATAAATGATTGAATGATACAACATTCAATATAACAAATAACTTCTTAACTCAATTAATGCCTACAACTATTATTCAATTACTCAAAATTCAAAACGTTGTTGCAATAAAGATAAAATATTCAATGATGACGTCAACAACTTAGGGTTAGTAGGTTAGGGTTAGTGTAGTTAGGGTTTCAGTTTAAAAGAAGTTCGAGAGTATTTGGATTTGATTTCACTTCAACGCTGGAGGCTGGAGATCAGTGCCTAAGGGTTAAAGGAGTCAATAAATGATGGACACACGAGTTGAAGGGAAAGAGATTTCAAAGGACTAGAGGGAAAATTTTCAAGGTGTTGTTAGAGAAGGGCCTTAAAAGTAGAACCCTAGGGGAAAGAGGCTCACTCTGGTGTTGCAAAAGCAAGGCCTCGTGCTCTCTCCTCCTTCCCGGTAAACGGCTAGCCCAAAAATAGGAAAATAGACCAAGACAAGAGGTTTTGTTGAGGTAGTTTTTTCTAGAGCAAGGCCTATCTGCAAACCCTAGAACAATACGACCCTAGTGTAGTAAGCCTAGGTAAGGGACGTCTCACTCTTCTTGGCTCAAAAGGGTATGGCTAGCATAAGGAAGAAAGAAAAAGGAGTGTAGCTATGGCTAGGCTTTCTTTTTCCTCTTCAATGGCTTAAGGCTTCTCTATCAGGGGGCATGAGACAACGAACTACTTGTGTGTTTGTCCCCTTAGGTTTTGATTCAAAAATATTTATAAATAGATGCAAGAAATCAAACTACAACCATTCAATCAAGAAGTTTCGCAGAAAAATACTTACAAATCATGAATAAATAATCATGCAAACCCTAGTTGTAACACCTTCCTTCAAGAGAAACACCATAAATGCCAAAAAATCTCTTCCTTCAACAAGTGCACATCACTTAGTTCAGCCAAAAACCCCAATAGGGCGCTAAAATCAGACCTCACTAATGAGTGAGTAAAAGATGATGATAAAATGAGAGTCAAAACCCTCAATATATAGTATATCAATGACCTAATTTTACTTTTTAGGTTATAAAAAGGCCGACAAGGCCATAATACCAAAATAATATTGTTTTTACATTAAATTGTCAAATTAAAACCCTAATTGAGCTGCAAAGAGGGTAAAATCCCCTTCAAGGGAGGTGCTATCCCTTTCTAGGGAAAATGAGACATCCAGGTGAGAAACGTTAGCCCCCCAGGGGCCTCCCCAACATGTCACACGTGCCACTGCTACCCAGTCTACCGCCAAAGGTGTCCATGAAGATGGATGACATCATGGTGAATATGGGGATGTCCTAAGCCTTCCAAGGCTAACGTTCCACTGAAAAGGGGTCATTCCCCCTAAGTCTACTTGTGTTGGAGTGCCTCTGATGGAACGTCCTCTTCCTTTTCGGTGAAAAATCCCTGATCCATGTCCATCCTGTCTCTACCCCCTGATGGGGTCTCAACATCCATCTGGTGGGTTATTCAACCCCATGGAGGTCCGAACTGGTCATCTCCCCATGTGTATCGGTCCAAATGGTACCTATCTGTAGGGCATTGTCCTGCACATCAAAAGCTACACCCTCCATGGGCTCAACAGTCACCGAGATCATAGCAATGTTAATCACATCTCATCATCCATATTATTAAATATATGCATAAAACCCTAATACATCAGTCAGAATCTCAAAGACATTACAAAAACCTGCAATAGAATATTGGAGAAAAAGACAAAACGTCCTATTGGGCTAGTGTCCACAAGAAAAGGAAAGTTTCCTGGAAGATTTCATCCAAGCCATGTAAGTGAGGTGATGTGGCTATGGGATGTCTAGACATGTGGGTGCAGTGTGGGCCAAGGATGCATAATGTTATATATGGGTGCCTTTGTAGAAGGCGAGCTGTACCTGTCATGGATGCATTTTTTCCAAGCCCATTCTTACCTTTATTATTTTTCTTGCTTTATTCTTTTATTTGCTTTTTCTTCTTCTTTTTATTTTTTATTCAAGGGATAACAAGAGGACGCTGCCTTGGCATGGTGACTAGAGATGACAGTGTTACCCACAAGTACTTTCACAGAGATGAGAAGGTTGGCTCGTGATGAGACCCCCTTTCCCTTGGCCATGAAACCAAAGGTCACTGCCCTGGCGTGGTAACCAGATGGTGGAAATGTCATATTGTTAGGTACCCATGGACCTAATAGGTTGGCTCATGATGAGATTCCCTATCTTCTGACTAGGTCTTGTTTTGTTATTTTCCGAGTCCCTCTTGTTTCTTGTTGAGAGGATTTTTATTGCCTTCTCGAGGATCCCTGGGCGAAGCATCTCGAGGTTTTATGTCTAGGATTTTGTCTTTTACCAGCTGCTTTTACCTTCTGGACCTTTAGCCCCTTTTTCCCACGATATAAGGTGCAATCCTACAAACAGGTCAACCCAATTCCTAGACAAGGGGAATGGGATAGATGAGCGAGAGATAAGATGAAACAGTGGTGCTATGATAGGAGTGGACGATGACTTTTCAAAAATTCCCCTAGTGGAAAACCAAGACCTATGGGCATAGGCTTGCTAGGGCACCCTGTCAATCTCCGCAAGCATGGTCAAGTGGGACAATGTAAGATCCAAGCAGTTTTTAGAGATAAAAGGAATCAGATGCATATATTTAAAGGTTTCAATGATCAAAAGTGAAACATACCATGATACCTGGACCAATTACCTCATGGAGCAACAACCTCTTCTGATACAAGACCAAGCTGATGGTGATGGATGTTGTTGCTACTGACAAGACAAAGCTGATGGAAGAAGAAAAGGATGGGCCCTCCAGGCCATGCTCAGGTCAATCCTACTCTCGGTACTCCATTTCTAGGACCTGTGGGCCTCGAGACATGATCTCCTAGTTATCCCTAAAAAATGGGGATAACATCTGGCTTCAACTCAGGGACATGTGCTCACCATAGAGCGCATGAGAACCTCAAAATATTTGGCATAACCTACAGACCTACTCAATCTCGATAGGGACATTAGTAACAAAAATGGGGCGGTAATGCCACCCCAACATACATATAGATACATAAATAAAGAAATCATAAATGTGAATATAACGTGAAGTACTTACCTGTACTTACCTGGTGGCTGGATGTTGGTGTAGTCAAACAACCAGTGAAGCCAATCCTGTTGGATTACTGAGAGGGGGGGTGAATCAGTGATAACGTAATTATAATCATTTTTCTTCAAATGTTATATCAATGTAGAATTATTATCCAATAATGAGCAGTAATAAATAAACAATCACACACATGCACAATACACCAATGTTTTACGTGGAAACCCAAATCGGGAGAAAACCACAGAATGATTTTTCTTATATGTATTGAAGAATTACATTCATTGGAAGCACCAACTTCCTTTGTCTTCCAGCTGCAACTGGAAGGAGGCTCCAACCTCCTAGTTTCTCAGGCTACAACCTGAGGGAAGCTGCAACTCCCCAAATCTTTGGCTACAACCAAAAGGAGGCTACAACCCCCAATGTTCTCCGGCTACAACCAGAAGGTGGATACAACCACCTTTCCTTGCCCCGTCCTTCCACCTTGAAGTAGAAGTGGAATGCTGGAACCACTGTCACACTATCACTGTGAGATATACTGTTGTAAACCTATACCAATAAGTCTGAACCATGCATCAACCTATACCTCAACCTGTAATCAACCTGTAATCAACATGTACCATAAATAAGTGCATCAACCATGCACCAACCTGTAATCAACCTGTACCATAAACAAGTGCATCAACCATGCACCA
>ML781224.1:379527-392202 GCA_009831015.1 Picea engelmannii | reverse complement strand
AACTTCTCATGGCCATAACTCTCTAACCGTGAGGAATTATGTGACATTCCACATACCACCGGAAATGACATGACAAGAACTATCCATCTAGGATATTTTTCTTGACAAATTCACTTTCCTTCATCTCATTATTCCATAATTAAGCATGGGTTATCTTACTCCACAAAGCGTCTTCCCGTGAGGGCTTTCACCATAAGGGGACTACTTTGGAGTTCATCCATATTTACTTCTTATAAACCATGAAAAAACAATAATGAGTCATATTTACATCAAACACTATTGGGTCCATTACCCAAAACTTTGTGCTACGGGTCTTTCTTCAAGGGTTGACATCAATGACAACCAACCTTAATCAACAAATCCAACAACGTCCGATGGTACCTGTCTTTGTGCTTCATCATAAACCAAAATAGTGATAAGTCAAGCACAAAAATAACATGGGTTAGAACATGTATCATATCATCGAGAATCACAAAGTCTAACTCATGGAAGCGGGTGGGAGGGATAAAATTTTGCCAAGTCAATCTTGGAGGAAAGTACTCAATCCACTTCAGGAAGGGGTTATGAAAAGTCCAAGGTTCAGAACACTGAATCAAAGAGTCGAAAAAATTACTACCTAGAACATTCTCATACTCTGAGGTCTAGGAAGGGATTGACAAAGATGTATCAGATGACTGGAAAATCCTCAAGGGAAGATTGAAAATCTGAGACGATAGACTGAAATCTCTAGTTTTCAACCAACCCTTTGATTCTCGGGTTTTCTTTAGAGGAAACTAAAATAGAAGCTACAAGTCCCAACTACACCTTTAATGAAATAGCAGGGTAAAGTAATAACAGGTGGCTGGAGAAAAAGGTCACAAGAATCCTTCTTTAGGCAAACAATGTTCTTACTCCTATAAAAAACTGAGCACAGTGGTGGTTGATAATATTCTACATAGAATGAATCCAAGTGCTTGGAGGAATACTCTTCAAAACACTCAAGGTAAGACCGAAACTCATCAGGAAAACATGGTACTAGGTCAACCTTGGGCGTTTGGGGAGCATCGGTAAATATATCATCTCCCTGTTGCCACTGGTCAAAATCAAAGATAATCTGTTGTGATAACTGTAAAGGAAATAGTTGGGAATGATTCTCAATATCATAAATGGGGTCCATACCAAAACTTATTACATCCCACTTACGTCTTCCAACATGTATGAACTCATCAATATCAACTATGTCAATATCAATATCATAGCATGGAGGATTTAAAACACTCATATGCTCATCCATCTCCTCCTCTAAATCACGAGGTAGAAAATTATCAAAATTTTGGGGAGGAGGATAACTTACTATTTCTTATTGTGCAGGAGTTTCGAGGACTTTGGTGTTTCCAGCATGCGTTATTGTTTCATCCCCATGGATTTTCCCTTTGTCTTCAAGAGTACAACAAGGAAAATTTACTTTGTTTGGGGATTCTATTTCTCCTTCACTCTCTGAATCAAGGAACAAAGTATCATCGAAATTCTGAAAAGGGAAGAAACTAACCTCATCGTCTTGTTGTTGTGTAGGTGAAAAAATCTTGTGGACTGCTTCATTAGGAGGAGGAGAACATGTTGATTTTTTATTGTCTTGTTCAGGTTTCAACTCCTCTACTACGTTTTCAATGATCCCTTGCTCTTGGAAAAACTCATCAAGAGATTTCCTCTTAGTTTTTTGTTGGTCAATAACTCGTTTCCCTTCTTTTTGAAAATCAACAGTATAAGTTTCAAGGGAAACCAACTTCTCCAAATTGAGAGTACCTGAGGTATCTTCATAATCATTTATTTCTCTTCCTAGGGAAAAAACGTTTTTTGTTCTGTACAAGAAAATGTTTTCCTCAATTTGTAAGGCCATGTCACCAGCTTCATGGAGTGCCTTTGGATTCTTTTTACTTAGGAGAAACCCCAAATGCACCAAGAGTGCATTGGTAAAGAGATACACAAGTTCCTTGTCCTCAGGGTAATGGCCCCTGGGAAGTTGGTACAACAAACCCTCAAATCTATTTCAGAAGTTCCAAACAGTCTCATTTTTATCTTGTTTTTTGCACTGGAGTCTTTTTAGCAATGTTTGGATCTCTTCCAATTTTATGCCCCATTCTTTGAGAAATACTTCTTCTAGCTGTTTCATGGAGGTGATGCTAGCATCGGGAAGTTCATCATACCATTTTTTAGCATTCCCGTGAAGAGTGGTGGGAAAAATTTTCATCACTACATCTTTGGCATCATCATCGACAGGATGGAGTCCAAAATAAGAATAAAAATCATTCATATGAAAGTTATCTCTTTCCCCATCGCTACCAGTGAATCTAGGGAGCCATCTTCCTTCTATCGGGGGCATTTTTCATGGGTATCCCGTGATTTTTCTCATGTCTAAAGGCTTTTAATTCCCAGGATCCCATTGTGAAGTCATTGTTGGCTTCATCATTAGTGGAGTCGCCAGATAGTTTTCTTGAAACTATCAAAGAAATAGGGAAAACACCCTAGTGGAGTCGTCAGGTAAGCTTGTAGGATAAGGCTCTGAGGCAAGGCTTACCGAAAAGATTTTTCTTCTGAGAAGAATTGACTCAGTGTTCCCCGACAATGGTGCCAAAATGTTATCACACAGTTTGTAGCTAGGGTAAAAGGCTATAAGGTAGAGGGCCAAACTGGCATAACAAGAACCTATCCCACCCAATGTCACCACGATAGGAAGGCTCTTTCTATTTAGGGAGGCTAGGCCTAGAGGAGACGTCCCCAGTGACCTGGGGTTTTGAAAGGGAAAAGGATAATAGGACAAAAACAAGTTCCCCCTTTCACAGATCACCACCAATCAGATAGTCCGGGCTAAACAACCAATAATAAAGTATAACCAAAGAAAAGAAAATCACATCCTTGAGACAATACAACAAGGAAACTAATACGTGCAATCCTGGTTAGTGCTTCATATATATTAAAGACTATCTCATATTCAATATGAGCAATTAAAAGTAAATGTTGACAAAGTCAATGTTTACAAAATAGCAATAGCAGTAATGTCACTTCACCAATAAATACTAGAATGATACAACATTCAATATAACAAATCACTTTTTAACTCAATTAATGCCTTCAACAACCATTCAATTGCTCACAAAGTAAAACGTTGTTGCAATAAAGATGACATTAGCAACTTAGGGTTAGTAGGTTAGTCTAGGCTAGGGTTAGTATAGTTAGGGTTTCAATTTAAAATACGTTCAAGAGTGTTTGGATTTGATTTCACTTCAACGTTGGAGGCTGGAGATCAATGCCTAAGGGTTAAAGGAGTCAATAAATGATGGATGCAAGAGTTGAAGGGAAAGAGATTTCAAAGGACCGGAGGGAAAAGTTTCAAGGTGCTTCTAGAGCAGGGCCTTAAAAGCAGAACCCTAGGGGAGAGAGGCTCACTCCGGTGTTGCAAAAGCAAGGCCTCGTGCTATCTCCTCCTTCCCGACAAACAACTAACCCAAAAATAGGAAAATAGAGCAAGACAAGAGGTTTTGTTGAGGGAGGTGTTGCTAGAGCAAGGCCTGTCATCAACACCTAGAAAAATATGACCCTGGTGTAGTAAGCCTAGGTCAGGGATGTCTCACTCTTCTTGGCTCGAAAGGGTACAACTAGCATAAGGAAGAAAGAAAAAGGAGTGTAGCTATGGCTAGGCTCTCTTTTTACTCTTCAATGGCTTAAGGCTTCTCTATCATGGGACATGAGACAATGACCTACTTGTGTGTTTGTCCCCTAGGGTTTTGATTCAACAATATTTATAAATATATGCAAGAAATCAAACTACAACCATTCAATCAAGAAGTTTTGCAGAAAAATACTTACAAATCATGAAGAAATAACCATGCAAACCCTAGTTGTAACACCTTCCTTCAAGAGAAACACCACAAATGCCAAAAAGTCTCTTCCTTCAACAAGTGTGCATCACTTAGTTCAGTCAAAAACCCCAATAGGGCGCTAAAATTAGACCTCACTAATGAGTGAGTGAAAGATGATGATAAAATGAGAGTGAAAACCCTTAATATATAATGTATCAATGACCTAATTTTACGTTTTAGGTCATACAAAGGCTGACAAGGCCATAATACCAAAATAATATTGTTTTTCCATTAAATTGTCAAATTAAAACCCTAATTGAGATGCAAATAAAGTAAAATCCCCTTCAAGGGAGGCATTATCCCTTTCTAGGGCAAATGAGACATCCATGAGCAAAACGTTAGCCCTCCAGGGGCCTCTCCAACATGCCACACATGCCACTATTGCCCAGTCTACCTCCAAAGGTGATCATGAAGCTGGATGATGTCATGGTGAATATGGGGACGTCCTAAGCCTCCCAAGGCTAGCGTTCCATTGAAAAGGGTTTGTTCCCCCTAGGTCTAGTCGTGCCAGAGTGCCTCTGATGGAATGTCCTCTTCCTCTTTGGTGCAAAAGCGTTGATCCATATCCATCCTTTCTGTACCCCCTGATGGGGTTTCAACATCCATATGGTGGGCTCTTCATCCCCATGGAGGTCCTAACTGGTCATCTCCCCATGTGTACTGGTCCAAATGGTACTTGTCCACCGAGCATGGTCCTGCACATCAAAAGATACACCCTCCATGGGCTCATCAGTCACCGGGATCATAGCAATGTTAATCACATCTCACCATCCATATTATTAAACATATGCATAAAACCCTACTACATTATTCAATAGCTCAAAGACATTACAAAAACCTGCAATACAAGATTGGACAAAAATACAAAACGTCCTATTGGTCTAATGTCCACAAGAAAAGGAAAGTTTCCAGGAAGATTTCATCCAAGCCATGTAAGTGAGGTGATGTGGCTAGGGGATTTCCAGACATGTGGGTGCAGTGTGGGCCGAGGATTCATAATGTTATCTATGGGTGCCTTTGTAGAAGGTGATATGTACCTATCATGGATGCATTTTTTCCAAGCCTGTTCTTGCCATTATTATTTTTCTTGATTTATTCTTTTATTTGCTTTTTCTTCTTCTTTTTCTTTTTTATTCAAGGGCTAACCAGAGGACACTGCCTTGGCATGGTGGCCAGAGCTAACAGTGTTACCCACAAGTACTTTCACAAAGATGAGAAGGTTGGCTCGTGATGAGACCCCCTTTCCCTTGGCCATGCAACCAAAGGTCACTTCCCTGGCGTGGTAACCATATGGTGGCAATGTCATACTATTAGGTACCCATGGACCTAATAGGCTGGCTCATGATGAGACCCCTATCCTTTGAATAGGTCTTGTTTTGTTATTTTCCAGGTCCCTCTTGTTTCTTGCTGAAAGGATTTTTACTGCCTTCTCGGGGATCCCTGGGCGAAGCATATCGAGGTTTTATTTCTAGGCTTTTGTCTTTTACTAGCTGTTTTTACCTTCAGGGCCTTTATCCCCTTCTTCCCACGTGATAAGGTGCAATCCTACAAACATATCAACCCAATGCCCGGAAAAGGGGAATGGGATAGATGAGCAGGAGATAAGATGAAACAGTGGTGCTATGATAGGAGAGGATGATGACTTTTTAGAAATTCCCCTAGTGGCAAACCAAGACCTATGGGCACAGACTTGCTAGGGGACCCTGTCAATCTCCCCAAGCATGATCAAGTGGGCCAATGTAAGATCCAAGCAGTTGTTAGAGATAAAAGGAATAAGATGCATATATTTAAAGGTTTCAATGATCAAAAGTGACACATACCATGATACCTGGACCAATTACCTCATGGAGAAAGAACCTCTTCTGATACAAGACCAAGCTGATGGTGATGGATGTTGTTGCTACTGAAAAGACAAAGTTGATGGAAGAAGAAAAGGATGGGCCCTCTGAGCCATGCTCAGGTCAATCCGGCTCTCGATACTCCATGTCTAGGACCTGTGGGCCTCGAGACATGATCTCCTATTTATCCCTAAAAAATGGGGATAACACATCCCATCGAATGGGATATCATGAAGAAATAGGTGGAGGAATCCATGTGCACGTGTGGTGTAATCTAGGACAAAGTGACATAAAACGTTAGCTTTACCCTGGAGGATATATAGTTGGCATAAATTCCTTGGTGGTGGAATTTCTGTGGTATATTGGACCTTGAGGGGGTCCACCGTGATGCCATGTTGGGAGACAATGAACCCAAGAAGGCATCCGACGATGATGGAAAATACACACTTGAGGGGGTTCAAGCGGATATTGTACTGGTGACATCATTTTAAAATGATGCTTAAGTCATCTAAATGTTGAGTTTCTTTCTTGGATCGAGCAGTGAGGTTGTGCAAGTAAGCGAGCATGATGCGAGCAAGATCATGGAAAACATAATTCATAGGCCATTGAAACGTAGCACCTGCATCTTTGAGTCTAAAAGGCATGATACAATAAGAGAAAGTACCCCATGGGGTAGTAAAAGTGGTTTTATATTGATTTGTTGGATGGATTTGGATTTGATTGTAGCCGGAGAACCCATACATGAAGGACAATTCCTTGTGGCCGACATAGTCATATATAATTTGGTCGATGAAAGGGGTTGGAAAGTTGTCTTTGGGACAAGCATGGTTAATATCATGAAAGTTTATGCAGACACGAATAATGGCTTGTTTTTTGTTAACGGGGATGGGGTTGGAAACCCATGAGGTATACACAATGGGATAAATGAACCCAATAGTGTGTAACTTGTCAATTTCGACTTTGATAGCTGCATATTTGGATGGGTCAAGTGGGTGTTGCTTTTGATGGACTGGGGCAACATATGGCCATGTGTCGATGCGATGTTCGACTCTAGATGGATCGAGGCCGGGCATATCCATATATGATGAGGAAAAAATATCTTGTATTCATGAAATAGATCTTTGTAAGCTGTGAGTTCCTCAAGGGAGCATGTGGCACCAATGGTGATTTCTTCTATGATTCCCGGTTTGATGGAAATGTCGATTTTAACGGTGGGGGAGACATTGGCCATGTTTCCTTCTTCAAAATCATCTGGGGTAGGGATAGGGTTGTTGACCCAGTCTATATTCCCTAAAGGAATAGAATCCTTGGTTTCGATTGCGCATATGGAGGCTTGGATAGGAGGGTCAAAGGCTTCCTGTGAGAGAAAAAGCACTCAGTGATGGAGCGCATTCCATGGGCAATTGGGGGTAGTGAGTTCCTCTAGGATATCTTCGTCGCAGTGGAAAATGCGAGAAGACAGGGGATCCGAGGAGGTGACATGGGTGACTATCATAATGTGATTATCCTCAAGTGGTGAAGATGTAGAGGGGATATCACAAACTGGGTGAAATGGATTGCTTGACATAAACCAAATGTTTAGATACTGTGGGTGATAAATTTTGGTAGAGGGAAAGACTTCCTGTGGGAAATGAATCAAAAAATTGGGAGGATTTGGGGGGATATCCTCAGACAGTCTATTGATGAACCATGGAGGGGTGGGAATTGACTCAAGTTCAGGGGAGGTGATGTTAACAGTGTCTAGAGAGGGAAGGACCAGTGGTGAGGTGGTCGAATGTGGTTGAATAGGGATTGAATGACTACCTATGTATGCCACAATTAAAGTACATCGATATGTGAAATGAGCAAGTGAGTCACAAAGAGCGCAATGGCATATCATTCATTTTTGGACTAAGGTAGAGACATAATGGATGTTGGTGATGTGGGTACCCAAAAGTGGTGGTGGAGAGGGCTCTTGCTGAAATGTTTGGCGTATTGTCGTTAGTGTCTTGCGAAAATGAGGTAGAGTTGGGCAATGATGAGTGTAGTGGCCATATTATGAACAGATGGCACAAGCGAATTTGGTTCGCAACCCTTTACTGCCTGTAGTGGAGGACGTTGTAGTAGTACTAGACGTCCTTGGTGAAGTTACAAGCGATGTGATTTCTTGAGGGAGTTGAATCAGATTGCGTAATTCGGGTAGAGAAGGATATTTGTTGGTGGGGTGTCCCTCTCTTTTGCATAGTGCACATGGAGGTTGAAATCGAGGAGGAAGTGGAGTTTTGGGATCTTTCTTCTTCCATATGCTCCCAGTCATGGCGATTGGGGGTGAGGGTGGCGTGGCCGAAGCTAGTACTGGAATCTGCATTGGGATTCCCTCTGACTGAAGAGGGAGATATGGTTGAGGAACCATTGCGGGTGGGTGTAGATACCATACAGGGATGGCGAGCACCATGTTGGGAAGGGTAAGGGTCGTGGCTACCTAAAATGCTTGAACTCTCGGTGGGGGGTAAAAGAAGGGAATTCGAGTAATGGCTTGAGGGATTGTCTTCCAAAACTGGATTTTCCTCTGGGGGAGGGGGAAGTCAAGGATAAGTGGTGCAGTACGGTTCTCAAGGAAGTCCCGAGGTGATATTTCTTCAACTGGTGGAACTTCGAGGTGTGGAGAGGCCTCAGTGGGAGGAATGGTGTCTTCGGTGTTAGTTTCATTGGAAGATACAACACACACTTGTGCTGAAGGGTGTATGAGAGGTGGTGCTCCATGGTATGATCCCAACAAGGATGGGTATTTGAAAATTTTTGGGCCCATTTCAATGAGTGACTAGACATCTGAGCTAGTGTGGACAAGATGTAAGATGTTATCGATGTTGGCGGAGTGGTTAGGCTCGTAATGTGTAATTTGGTCAATGGTGATGATTTTCCCATTGTGGGGGAACATCAATATTGTTCGAAACACAGAAGAGGCTACTACCTTCATAGCATACATGTAGCTACATCCAAACAAGATATTGTAATCAAGAGGAGCGTCAATAACCTCAATGTCGATGAGGATGGTTTTTCCCCTGAGTTCGACGAGGACATTTTTGAAGATCCCTTCAGGGGAGGATGGTCGATCGTCATAGGCTCTTAAGGTTATGGTAGATGGTACTAGCTCATGGGAGCCAATTTTATGCCATACAGTTTTGGACATGATGCATGTGGATGCAAGTTCATCGATGATACACCAATGAACCGTGATGTTCCGAATCTTGACTGGTATCTGGAAAGCTACCAGAGCGGGTAGACATGGTTCTCCACTATCTACATAAAATGTGATGAGTCTAGTATCAGCTGGGTCGACTGCCCCCAAGGTGGAAAGTAAGGATTTTCGTTGAGTTGGACAGGTTTGGAGGACCTCCAATACAGGCATGGTTTTAGGATATTGCGCCAAGTCATCGACGAGACTGTAATTGTGTGTTGCCCTAGCCTGAGGGTTATTGACATTCCGTCATAACGGAAGGCAAGGGATACAAATGGTAGGTTCAGTATTAAGGCGTGGAATCATCAAGGGTGGTCCGGATTTAGCTGGAGCCACTTATGAAGTAGTTGGAGTAGATTAAGGGGGTGCACTGTATTGACGACCACGTGTTTGCAGAAGAATTTCTTCTTCGCTAGTGAGGAGGATATTGTGATCCACCGAATTTCTAGGGTGGATGGGCTCTGGGTTTTGATATTGTCCCATTTGTGGTGGGGCATGATGTACCTCCTATTGGGTATTCATAAAACCTTGGTGTGGAATAAGGTTTTTCAATACGGTTAGGGGTGGATTTTGAAAATTCTATTGTGGGGCCTACTAAGGGGCAGGTAGAGTTGGAGGACATGGCATGTTCATGGATTCTCTCATCCTTTTAAAGTTGGAAATTTGGGGGCAATGGTGAGTATAATGTTCGTACTCACCGCAAAGAGCGTAAGGGAATTTCGTCCAGAGATTATTATTATTCTTCCCTTAGAGTTTGTTGTTATTTTCCCCTTGGGGGTTCTGGTTACCTTGATGGTTGCTCCCAGTAGGTTGGTTTTGTTGGGGGATATTTCCACCTAGTCCCGAGTTATTATTATTTCGGTTTTTTCCTTTCTTCTTGGAATTATTCGAATGATGGGTTGGATTTTCTGTATTCAACTGTTCAAAAGTATGAAGCTGCTAAATGGGAGAGGGATGAACAATGTTAATGCTGACATGTGGTTGTCCATGTGGAGGAACAACTTCATGTGGAGGACTAGGAAAAGGAAAGTAAGGATTGTTTTGTGGAAAAAATCCATAGGGTGCATAGGAAGGGGAAGCGCTTTCACTAGTGCCCAGGTTATATATTGAGGTAGAAGGGGAACTTGAACTTGGTTGAGAGGTCAGGCGCATCATGAGCACCAGAAAGAATCCACTCATGGGTGGAGGGGGAGAAATAGGATATGGTTGTTGTTAAGGGGGAGGAGGGTAATAAGATGTTCCTCCATATCATTGTGGATATTGGGGTGCACCATACATGGGTGGTGGTTGGTTTTACGGGTTGTGGTGTGTTGTGGTACCAATAAGCCCATCTGTAGCATGGGACATTATAGGTTTGTCCTATCCAAATGGTACGGGTCTGGGTGCATCAGGTAATACTATATATAAGTAACTTGAATTAGCATAAATGAGGTTGAATTGTTGGGCATTACTGATGGCTTCCTCTTCAGATTGGGGGAATGTGGATGCCACATCTTTGGAAAGTATAGAGACGAGTGATTTTAGAAACCAATTGAGATGTTGCTCTTTGGTGGTTTCTTCTTTACATAAACTACATCATCGACGCCATTCATGGATGTGGTTGGCAATATGCATAGCCGAGTTTTTTTTGCCCTCGAAGAACAGTTCTAAACCAATATCATGATGAATTGGTAGTTGAGAAAAGGCCAAAAAGGCTTTGGCCAAGGATTCAAAAGTCACATGGGACCCTGATTTTTCATCCACGTACCATTTGGTCGATGGACCAGTGAGTGTTCTTTGAAATAAACTTAAGTGGATGGATTCATACATGATGTTGTTTGAAGAGCATCATAAGTGGAAGGTCATAACATGGTTGGCATGATCTTCCCCTGGTTTTCCTTCAAATTTTGGAATATTTGAAGGTAGCTTGGTAGGCATATTGGGCCATGTGGGGTCATGTAGAATGGGATCATTCATGAGTTTAGTCAAATCAATAATGTTGAGAGATGCCAAGTATTGCATGGGGGGATTTGGTGGAGGGTTATTTCCATCCATGTTGTGAGAAGGTATTGGACCTAACCCTTGAGAGGGATTTGGTGGGGTTGTACTTCTCCCTTGAGAAGAAGTTTACTCCCCACCTCCTTGTGAAGGAGAGCTAGTGGATGGATGGCCTTGGGAATTGGACCCAAGAAAAGTGGAACCAAACAAATATGATCCCAAAATAGTGACACGCATGGGGGTGTGAGATGGTTGAGCCGATGACTTGGCAAGACTAGGAACTCCTCCTAGAATAGGAGAGATATTTTACATGTGTCTGGAATGACGGGGATTTTGTGGGTCCCCTATGATGTCCAACTAGCAAAGTGAATGTGTGAAAATGGTGATGAGAGCAATAAATGACCAAGAGACTTGTATAATTTGGGCCTTCACAAGATAATATAACTCACAATTGCGTGTAATCAAATGAGCATCATACATAAATCAACTGTAAATAAGCATACATGTGGGTAGGTGGATTTTATTCGCGTGGGGGAACAAAATAAAACAAATGCTCGTGTCCTAAAAGACATATCATCCTTCCTCTCAAAATAGAACTGGACCTTCCAAGAGCACTCAACGGTGGGGTCTGAAGCCATTGGAAGAGGAACTGGTGAATGATGAAATAATAAGTTATAATGAGGGGTAGAGGGTGCATATCCCGAAAGAGATAGCAATATTTCCCAATAGAAACACAAAATTTGATCAACGTGCAATTGTAACCCACAATTTCCACCTGGTTAGATGTCCTAAATTTGGTCACTAGGTACCTCGGTCAAAGTGTGACATTTATATTTTCGGCCTCAGAAATGGGTCATGACCTGGATCCTTTCCAAGAGTTGGGTGACTCAAGGGGGTACACACAAAACAAATGGACCTCAACCTTCAACCCTTCACAGGTATCTCCCTGCCTTATGGTGTAGGAACACTTGACTTGGAGGATTTTTAAAGTTTCATATTTGTCAACTTCTAATGTTTGAAAATGTGAGAACTATATATAATCCGGATTTATGTAGGAACACAATGAAATATAGAAATACACATAAACATAGAGATGCAGCGGAAATAAGACTTCATTTCATTAATAACAAATGACTGAAATATGCTTACAGACAGAATGGAAATAAACTAGCTAGGGCCCTAGTAGCTTATCTCTGAGAAGAGATGTGGTGGCTACTGGCCTCTAAACTGTGTTACAATGAGGCTCGAAGGCCTATTCTTATTGAGAAACAATGGAAAACCCTAAACATCCAAAGACCTAACCCTAGGAGATGAAACGCCAAGACTATGGGCCCCGTTTGGGTAAGTTGGTACATCAACTTCCCGGGGACGTAACTTTGGCATACGATCTCCGTTTGACATGTTCCATACCTCGTTAGAAATATCTATCCGAGGAATACAACTTTTGGGTGAGAAATATTATCCATAGTGCTCCCCGTTTTCCCAAAAAACGTCGTTTAAGGCCTCAAAACGGCTCCGTAAGTTTAGGACCCGAAAAACTGCTAAAAATAGTAAACTGTGCGGAAACTGAAAAACTGAAAGAAGCAATGGTGGGGGTCCAAGTGGAATAGGTGGGTGGACACCAATATACACCTGGATCATTCCTCCCCCCTTAGGAAGCAATGGTCCCCATTGCGTTGAGTTCCTCCATGAGATGAGGAAACTTCTGTTGAACTTGGTCCCTGGTGAGCCACTTCCCTTAATGAAG
>ML781224.1:348626-370041 GCA_009831015.1 Picea engelmannii | reverse complement strand
TTGAAGAAAATTCTGATAATCAAAGGAACCTTCTTTTTGACAAAAGTAAATTTGATCTTTTCTTAAAGGATTTAAATAACGAATTAAATCTCCTAACTTATAAGGAAAACATTGAAGACCTCTGTCAAAGTTTTACAACAACCCATTCCATTTCCATTAACAAGTTCTCTTTTGAGGTGTCATGTAAAAAGAATGATATAACATCAAACCCTTAGTATGATAATGAATGTAAAATTGCTAGGAAATCCATAATATAAACCCTTACGAGTTTATATTATTGGATGATTTATAGTATTTGATGTGGCTAGAGCTCATATTATTGGATGATTTATAGTATTTGATGTGGCAAAAATTATTTAAAAGGTTGAAGAATTTCATTATAAAATGTGATAAGCACTTTGGTGTGAACAAAGAGGAAGGAGACATTATTTACACATACAAAAAGTGTGTTAAGTGATATATTACATCAAAACAATGTTACATACAAATACAATAATCTTTGTCTTAATATAGACACACTATGTTAGCACATAATAGTATGTTGAGGAAATATCTCAACCACACACCAAAATAAGGTCCCACTAGTTGGAGAGAATCTCTCATATCCAATTAGATTTAAGAGTCTCCTAAAACTTAGAAGCAAATTCCTCATGAGAAGATAAATCCTTCTCCAAGTCCTCATGGGGAGACAAACCCTACATTAGGATGACCAATACAATGACAACCATAACCTTCTCATATGATCGTGTATTACACATTAACCTATAATACAAGTAAGAGTTAATAATTTAAACATGCCCCCTTAATGAGTATTTGTCTCAATTTGTTAGGTCAAGTCTTTATCAACATCATTCCCCAATTTGATGCATCAAATGCTCCACCATGAGTTGAAGGACCTCATTATCAACAAGAGTCTATATTTGGTTCAACTTACTAGATGACATAGTCATCACCAAACTCTCCACATCCATATAAGGGAACAACCATCCACCCAAATACATGAGTACCTAAGTGTTATAACCTTAGAATGTACTTCACCTACATGGTTCAATCAAATTCTTAATGAACTTTCTCTAAATGTACAAAGCAAAACTTCTGCTTTCTAGACCTATCACACCTCTTAGAGTCTACAACCAACATGGTCTACTCATACAACATTCAAGCAACACATAGCCTACTCCTCTAAGTGTTTAATAACTCCATTAATAAAAGTTCTAAACTATATTAAACAAGTTATCCAAATCATCAGAAACGCATGACAAAGATCTATCTACCCTTAGGCAAGAACAATGCAACTGCATTGTGGGCAAGAACAATGCAACTTCATTGTTTCTTTAATTGCCATGATAGCTAACCAGTGGTTATTCAATGAAGCCACTCGCTCCCATCTTTGAATCAAGGTGTCCATGCAAACTCATGTAAGATGAAGATTGTAGGGAACAACTTACAGGAATGAATGCAGTTCACATGGGAAGAGAGTCAACGTGTGCGTCAGCAGCAGACAGACATGATAAACGCCAACAACTTCACGTGAATATAGGCACACCGGGTGAGATAGTAGGCAGAATGCAGAGAAAAGAGTCATTGATGACGTGGGTGTGACATGGTAGGTAGATTGCAAATGAAATAGTCGTGATCCATGACGGATCTATTTTACATTTCGCAGCAGACAAAACATTACAGACAGGCTTAGTGGCACACTATAAAAAGCCTGGAGCAAACAAAACAGTAAGTGAGGAGGAAGCAAACAAAACAGTAAGTGAGGACGAAGATGGCAGGTAAAATGCAAATCAGACAGTTGTGATCCATGATGGATCTATTTCACATTTCACATTTCGCAGACATACAAGCGACACTGTAAACAATTTCCACACATTTCAAAATTCCATCAAGTTGTCTTTTAACTTTTCTCAAACAAATTCAATCATCTCACAGTTTTAGGTTGAAGTTAAAATTTTGAAAAAATTTCAATCGTCTCAAGAAATATATATATATATATCATGTGTTAATTTCATAAATTTTAAATTTATATAAAAATATTTTATTTAAGGTAAATATATATATTTTTAAATGTAATAAGTGAATTTCATATTGAACATTATATCTTTTTCTTTATATAGATTGTAGTTTTTTGTTATTAATATATATTTTTTAAATATTAGGTTTGAACTCTATCTTGAACATTGGAGAAATTGCATATCTCTCTACAAAATTATTCAAATAATATACCATAACAAAAATATATTTAATTATTTAAATAATATATAGTTAATTATTTAATATAATTAACATCAATATTCTAGTAAAACTTGAGTTGGCTTAATGGTTAAGAACATGTGTTTCCTCGGAGATCACATGTCCAAATTCAAAGGGGGTTACAATATGTATACCTTCATAGACTTTAGCAATCAAATTCTTGTACAGGGTCCCTTATCCCACAAATAAGGGGATCTCATGCACCAATTTAGTGTCTAGCTTAGCTGTAACCTTAAAAATGGATTATTATAATAATATAAAACTAACCAATATATCACATAATTGACATCTATATATTGATTTTAGGTTTCCTTCTTGAGAGTGGTTAATAAAATGGCTCGAAAAATCCACACTACTTCGGCTTGGAAACCTTAGAAAACTACAAACCCTAAAAAGTTAATTAAAGTAGTGTTGACGGGCGAAAATGAACGCTTGTCAACTGGAGGAGTGTATCCGGTCCGGGGTTGTCTAAATAACCCAAGCCGTTTGGAATGATCCACCCCGACGGGTTTAGCGGCTCCGTTGACCGATCCGAGTCCTAGAAAAACGAAAGAACACTAAACTAAATGAACTAATCTAAATGAAAACAAAAACTAAAGCAAACTATAAACAAATCTGAAATATATATATACAGTTTACGGTCTAATATTATACAATAATAATTCTATGAAATTAAATGTTCATCTATCAACAAAATTAAATCTCAATCACAAATGTACAACATTTATAGAATAGAAATTTTGATCTAAATTTGCAAAAATCATTGATAAAATGCCTTATGACAGCGAAACCATTATTTTTGATTTTTCATATCTTTTCTGTGAAAAAAGAGAAATAAAAACTAACTAAGCTAAGCAATTAAGATAACAATCTGTACTAATAAACTGAACTATATATCTATCTAAATCTACTGAGAATTCTCAAATTTATTAACTATGAAATAACAAACTAACCTGAAGTAACGCTTCTTATTTGTCCTGTGCTCAGTACTTGATTTAGCTGTTTGGTGGGAGGAAACCCACACCAGATTCTCTACAAGCTTCTCGTAAACAAGAAGCAACAATGCTCTTTGAATATAAATGACAGAACAAACAAGACATAAAACGACACCAGTCTTATAATTTACAAATCATCACAATTAGATAAATCCCTGTGTGAAGGTTTGTACATAACAGTTCATTTAATGAAGAAGATAAACCTTTACTCATCAAATTGAAATAGAGTAATTGCTGTACTAAAACTGAGATACATCAGATATGGACATAATTTAAATCACAACGCATTAACCTGTAACAAGTCTTGATATCTAAAGTAGTCAATGACTTAATCACAAATTAAAATGCACAAAACTTGAACAAAAGTATGATAAATTGAAAGCTAAAGCTGTTACAAAAGATCTACTTCCATTCGAGTATGTATCATCATAAATCCATAGTTTTTGTTCTCCCAACAATGATGGGTTCATTACAAAAAGTAAATGAGTATATAAAGGCCACAGGGTAAAACATCCCTGTGGGAATTATCAAAAACTGTTTACAAAAAATCTGGGAACAATCTCCTAAGTCTTTATTTCTGCCTATGACTAACAACTTAAAACAAAACTATATCACAAAAAGCATGTTCTAAACTGCCACAGCATGTCCAATTTGTCATTGAAATTCATAGGTACCTGTAGGTGGACAATAATACACAAGTTTAGATAATGTTTTATTGGTAAAATTAACAAAAATCTAAATTTTAAGACTAGCTACAGAATCTCACGATTCTGTAGCTGGTCTTATTTGCAAACATAACTGCTTTAAATCAATCCAAATGATAACAGAAATATATTCGACCTATTAAACAAACCTTTAATTACTAATTGAAACAAAGCAAATCATTCATGCCAAAACAAACCAAAACTTTTATGCAAATTCAAAACAAACGAAATCGTAATTGAATCCATTTCAATCGAAATAGACTATAATCGATTATCAAACAAATATTTCGTATTCACTTAACACGATCACAATCATTTATGTCAATTTAGGACTTAACAAAATCGTTGTTGAATCAAAACAAAACTAACAGAATCGTTTTTTAATTCAAAACTAATAGAACTATATCAAACCAATCTTTGACATGCATACACAAACGACTATGCTAATTCAAGGCATGCAACATCGTTTCTGAATCAAACCAAACAGAAATGAATCAAACTAACTCAGGGCAATAGGGGAACATCGGTGTAATAACGTTCAAGCCAAGAATTGCATTGAGTACACGGTGATTGATCGGGCCTTTGCATTACAGGCGAGGGTTCTTTCAAGTTACCAGGGGTTCCACTGTGAAGCTTAATTCCCGGGAAGTTAGGGTCATTCTTGAGGCACGGGGGTAGGTTGGAAACATAGTCATAGGGTTCCACAGAACAGAGGCCATGAGAGTAAGGGTATTCCTTTGCCAAGAAGCGTTCAATATCAGAGTCTGAATCCTCGCTCAAAACAATAGGCTTCTAGGCAACGTTTTGTTTGGGCTTGTTCCAGGCACATCTGGATATCCATCGTGCATTCTTCTTTCCCCTACTGTTGACACCAATATCACCTTTACCTTTCTTCCTTACAGGCCTCTTGACGGCCTTAGTATTGTCTTTAGCATACGGGTCGGCCATGGTATCGGGTAGGTCAATGTTGGGGCAGTTCGAGGGTTTGATAGGGGGTAGAAGGGTAGGAGGTGGCACGGCTGGCCCAACCAGGGTTTCAGTGACCACAACCTTGTCCACTTGAACAGACTCGGGAGTGGAAAAGACATTCATTAATAGGAAGGCTTGCCAACAGTCACCACTAAGCTTCAAATGATGAACGATAATGATTTTGATCAAGCAGTGATGGAAAAGGCTGCTATCAACCTTCTCACGCTTAAATCGTTTGGACATTTTGTAAAGACTGCGTAGGAGATAGTGCGGCATATTCAGAGGGTCGTCTATGAAATTCATTATCAACCGAAGATGGTAAAGGAACACCAAACCATAATGACCTTCGCAAGTCACAAATTGCTTAACAATGGCTAAAAGATCATGCCATCTGGACTTGAGGGTAGTGACATGCATACCTCTATCAGAACTAACAATCTTCCTCGATGTGAATAGGAGCGGCCACGACACCTCGTCCACTTTTGAATTCTTAAACCACCTCTTCCCTTTAGCTAGTAAGCTTGTAGCCGAGTTGAGGAATTCCTCATTTAGATCGAGTTGGATATCTCCGACCTTAGCCCTGCATCCGTCGAACGTGAGGGCGAATTGTTGGGAGACCGTAAGGTTGAAACCCTCAAATTTTTGGATAAAAACTAGCCAGCCACTATTCTCCAGGTCTTCACAAACATTGTCAAATAGTAGGAGCGTTTGGCTGCCATTAGGTTCTATGTGCACCACAGGTGCCATAGGAGAGAGCACACAGTGAGCCAGGTAAAGGGACAAGGGTTTGGACAGGGTATACGCAGGATAGAAAGCTCAGATATTTCCCCAAAACCAACAGAGGTAACCTGAGATACAAGGTAGGCATTAATGCCTAAGTGTGCGAGGGTGGTGGAACGAAACAATCCCATGCAAAACATTCATATCGAATGTACAATCGACGACGCTATGGTGATTCAAATCACTAGTGGTGTATGTTAAAACAATGCCAATAAAACAACCATTGAAAACTATGATAAGTCGACCCGAATATTTGCACAACAATAGTGTTTGCATGATTTAAAACCAAAACAATGTTTCGAATATAGCACCAAGGATTCGATCATAAAATGTATGCTTTGTATGAAACCATTGCACTAAGGGTCTAATCACAATGTTAATGCGTTGTTATGAAACCATTGAATTCAATAAAAAACAATAGAACATAAAACCACCATCTAATCAAGGGCTCAATCACAATCATTAGAATACCATCACAATCTTATAAAAATGAAGTCATATTAATAACAAAAAAAAAATGCCAAATGAGTAGAGGTTTTGGTGTCTTGCCAATTGTGTGACCATAATTGAATTGGAAATGCAATGAACACATAGACAAGAGTAACCATAATAATCCATTGACGATTTTAATGCCATCGACATGACTTTGAACTCAAAGTTTTCAATCTTGCAGTCGTGAAAACGAGAACAAGAGGCAGGTGTGCAAATGTGCAAGATAATAGTGTTGTTTTATTCAAAAGATTGCGATGAGAGTCAAGGGTTCCAAAACACTTGGGGAGGCAGCTTATAAAGATAGGATAAAAATGCAAAATGGTTGCCAACAAGTAGATATAATTTTTTACAATAATATAGTAGATAACCCTAAAATGTAATAATATAGTAGTTAACCCTAAAATGTAATAAGTGACAATATTTATTAATAGGTATTAATGATGATGATGATGATGATTAACGTCCACTAAGACTGAATTGGTCTATTGTACCTTAAGAGGGTAAGTGATTACTTGCGATTCTTTAGAATTTTGTTTCTGTGCTCGAAAAACATTAAAATAAGCTTTCCAAGATCACCATACTTTTGTTGAGTTAAGAGGTCAGGAAGGTTGGTAGTGTGACAAATATTTTGAAAATGAGATCTAATATGGGTATAGGTTGGACAATCTAAGAGAAAGTGTTTTTCATCTTCAACCTTGTTAGTGTCACAAAGGTGACACACTCTTTCATCCCATGGTGTTTTAGGAATTGACCAACGTCCAATTTTACTATGGAGCTTGTGAGAATTTGTTCTTATCTTAGAAATGTTTATTTTTTTCTTTACACTTTGCAAAACAGATAGATAATTTTGATCTTCTATATTAGGGTTGATTACATCCTTATAATACCTTAGTTTTGTTTTTTCCTCTAACTCTTTATCACACCACATTTTCTCCTTAAATTTTGATTTGACGTTTTTTTAATAGTATCTTTATTCTGCAAAATGGTGTCTCCCATGATTCCCCAATAGTTTAGCCAAGACTGGGCATCTTTATGCCATCCTCGCTTGAGTCAAAGGTGGTTATGACTCGATTTTGAAGCAATTTTAGGAAGCCTCTTGTATTCCATGTTGTTTAACTTGTTCTTATACATTAGGTATCTAGTCATAGCCATGCTCTCAATGGGGGAGAGGCTTGTTTCTAAGAGGAGGATGGGATATGGCACATTTTATTTAATTTTGAGATTATAGGTTATTAAATTAATTTGTATTTGATCTATCTTTCTCTAGGATTCACGAGAGATACTACAGCCCCAGACTTCACATCCATAAAGAATAACATGTGTAAAAATAGTCTCAAAGAGGGGTTCATTCTTATCCCAACTCCAAAGATTAGTTGATTTACAATTGTTTTCAAGCCCATAATAATCTTTCCATCCCCCAATAATACTTTTCTGAATGCTATAATTCCAATTGAGCTTGTGGTGAATATCAATTCTGACATATTTGTATGAATTCACTTCCTCCATGTTGTTTTTGTCATATACTAAGGCATCACTGCTTCAAACTACTGGCTTGTTGAGACTGGCTTGGAAATTCAAACTTGTGAGAGTAAGTGGCCAAACAGTCTTATGAGTTGCTCCCCCAACCTTTATTTTCTTTAAGGGGTAGGAGCACGGAAATAACTGAACCTTAGCTCAGTTAAAGTATCCTTGATCCAACACCTCCAAGGCGGGGTAGCCACGCCACCTTGAAGTAGTGAATTTACGACGCATGATTGAAAGGTGTGGTACGACTAGTATGATGCTAGATGGGCAATGTCACCGTGTATGCACCGCTTAAGAAGCTTCTTCCATAGTCGACTTAAAGTGAAAGGCTTCTTCCTTGGTCAATTCCAGGCTTTCAACTAGCATAAGGGATCTTATTGGATTTAATAATCATGACCTTAGTCTTATTAGTATTAACAACCATATCCATATTGGAGCAAAACTCCTTGAGGATTCTTAGTTGGTTTTCAAGATCATAGGGACTCCTTCCCATAAGAATGATATCATCGGCATAAAGAAGAAGATTGATGACTATACCAATGAGAGTAGGGCTGACACAACCTACTTTTTCCAAGCAATATTCTAACTTGTCAATGTATATGCCAAAGAGGGTAGGGGACAAGGGACAACCTTGTTTGACTCTGATATTGCAGTTAATCTCTTTTGACCAGCCCTCAGTGTTTTTAAACTTAGCAATAACGTTCTCATACATCCTTATTGCAAAACCCTTCAACTTGAGAGACACTTTTATCTCTTCCAACCTATTCCAAAGGTTTTTCCTAGGAACCATGTCGAAAGCTTTTCTAAAGTCAACAAAACAACAAAAAAGATTGGTTTGAGTATTGCATAAATCCTCTGCAATGATTCTAAAGGTAATAGGATGGTCTAGAGTTGTAACATCCCCAGGTAGAACCCTAGTTGTATTATGAATTATAAACATGTTTGATAGGTTGGTGAGCCGAGTTCTTATAAGTTGGTAGGCTTATGTGTGTATTAGTCCAGAGAACCTAGAGGCTAAGACCAGTGGGCCTAATTTTGTATATGTAATTATGTAAATTATTAATAAACAACATCGTTGCATGTAGACCGACCACAAAGAAAGAGTTATGGGGGACTAAAATTCCACTAGGCCAGGCAAGGGAGGGGGGCTAAGTGTCTAGGAATAGGGGCTAAGTTAGAGGGCTTACCTCTAAAGGAACAATATTATATTATTATTTCCTAGAGGATAAGGTTGGACATAAACTATGCTGTCCTAAGTTCCATGGGAAAGGGAATGAGTGTTAAGTGGAGCTCATGCAACTTCAGGAAGACATGTGTCAACCTGGGCTCATGCAGTTTTTAGGTGGGATTGTTAGCTTGTTGGGGTATCTCTCACCATTCTTGTGATGGTCGCCACTCTGGAAGTCAACCATTCTTCCCAGGAATGCACACACTCACACACTGAGCCATGAACTCCATTATCGACCTCTGAACAAGCATGCACCTTGGGAACCTGCAGTCATACTTGAGTTATCTTGTGTATCTCCTGTGAAGCCTGACACGCCTGTATTTTCCTGAGCTCGTGCTGTGTCTTAACGGTTGGTTGTTGCTACCAACGCAGTTCCTTGGCTGAGCATGGATTGCTGCCATATTCTATGTCCTTACCCATTTTCGGTTTTTTCCATCACATGTGCGTTAACCGAATGTTGTTGTTGTATTTGATAAGGAGTTGGATTTAAGAAGAAGGTTGTCAGCCCTGTGAGCAACTCTCTCCAGGTGAGATAGTGTGTTGAGGAAGTGAGTTCTCCTAGAGGAAGTCCTGTAGCAGCTACAATACTCTGAGACTTCTGGTCCAATGTGTTACTAAAGCCTTGGAAGGGAGGTGGACAACCGATGGACTTGTGATAGTGAAGATGTACACTCCTGGGGTGGGATAGGCATGTGGGGAATGTGGGTCTGTGGGCTGTGGGAGTAAGTGGATCCTGAGAGAAAATCCTTCCTATTGATCTGTGTGAATTTCATGTTGTCCTTGCTAAGCCTAGGAATCCCTTACCCGATGGAGTTTAGTCCCAGCTCGGGGGTGACCCACTATTGAGAGTGATGAACAATGTGGTCTATGTCTAGGAGGTTCATGGAAGGTCTGCACACAGTTGGTGTACTTCAATTAAAAGATAAGTACCCATTTATTTGTTCATTTACATGTTGTGTATTTGTACATGCTATATTGATGAGTATTTCCTGTATATGTTGTTATATTTATGGGTTCTGCCTGTGATTACTGCATGTATGTTTTTACTGTTATTTCCGCATTAGTCTGTGTATTAGCAAAATATGTTGTATGTTTATGTTTATATTTATAGGAAGATGATAATTTCTATTTCTACGAGATATCATGGCCCGACCTGGGTGGTCAATGGTGTTACAAAATGGTATCATGGCAAAGGAAAAAAAATACAATTGTTTAGGTAGCGTTACACGACAGGGGTTGGTGGTCAAGGACGTTACATAATGGTATCAGAGCCAAGGTTTTGACATTGATACTGGATGGGCCATGTTAGTGGTTACCTCAACAAAGGTTTCAAAGTGAATTGTTGTTAAGAGGGACAAATTATGAACCTCAGAGCATCCCTAGGTGCCAAGTGAAGACCTAGGACTATGTTCAGAAGCTCAGGTGGTATAACGAATTATGGAATGGCAAAAGATACGGAAGCCACAACCATCATTGTGTTGGGCTGCGAGGTTTGAAATTAGCCCGTAGGATTTGTTTGGGAGAAGGATGATCCTTCACAACCATCAGATATGTAGAAAGGTGCATGAGGATTAACACCTAAGTACTTCAAACTTCGCGACTTTGACGAAGTTTAGGTGTGATAAAGAAGAAAGGGTCAAAGCTCGAAGTTCCAAAGTCCCTGAGTGGATATACACCGTAGATATGGGGAAAAATACTTGATTGTTGGATTGGCTGAAGGCAGATTAGAGTCGTTAGATCAAGCCAAGAGCAAGAGGTAAGGTGCAGTGGTGAAAAATATATCTCATCCGTCAGCTCTGCATGAAAGTGATTATGAGTCATAGATATCTCAACAGTTTGGGAGAAACAAAGTGTGCTAAGGAGAAAAATCCTGAAGTCTCAAAGTTCGGAGTTGATCTGGAGTGTCTATCAAAAGGGACGTGTGTCAGAAGATCAACTTGTTCAGGAGTTCAACATTCGGAAGAATTGGAGTGTGTTAGTGTGAAAAGTCCCAAAGCCGAAGAACATAAGTGGTGTGGCATGATGATGTCGCCAATGGTGATGTGGACCCTTCCTAGGCATGCCACATGCCACCACCTTAAATAATGACAGTTGTACTATGTGGACCCCGGAAGGTTAAAGTAGTTTAGAAGTTCGGAGTTCGGGATATTTGAGTAATGCAAGTGTAAGGTCTTCTGAAGCCTGAAGTGACGTGGCCTACTGACGTCACCAAGGATGACGTGGACACATGGGATGTGTGCCACATATCAGTGAGTTAAGAACCTGTGGAAGATATAAATGTCAGTTAGAACATGACACGTGTCACCCATATGATTGGGCCATGTCTCTGCTTCTAGTATTCCACCACGTGGCACTTCCCTTGAGTATGGTCGGTGGGTCCCCTGATGAATTGCACAAAGTAGCTGAACTTGGTCAATAATTGTTAATTTTGAAGACTCCCAAAGATCTGGAGAGCACAGTAAATCCTCACCGTTGATCGAGGAGGGACACGCGACAATAGATCTCACATTCTAGATACTTGGTACTTTGGAGGATTCAAGGCATAAATAGTTAAGGTCAAGGACTCCCAAAGGCCAGAAGGTCAGAGTCCATCTCGAACGTTGATATGGAGAGGATACATGGAAATAGATGCAACATCCCAGAGACTTGGTACTCTGGAAGGTTTGAGAGTGTGGATAGTCTGAAACCACTGAAGCCAAGAGTTTTGAAACTCTTATCTACCATAGATCTTAACAGAGAATGTGGACCGTAGATCCACCGTCCTCCATGAATTCTCCAGTTCAAGGTTCTGTGATGTTTGTGATGTGCGGAAAGGGAAACCTCTGAAGCTCCGGAGCCCTAAAGTTTCAAGGCTCTGGATAAGCATCCAACTATTAGCACTTGGTCATAGTCATGGTCCCATGCAAATTAAGGGCTAAAGGAAAAGGGGGGCTAGTGCTCGAAAACCGTGTTAAATAAGGAAAAAGGGGTTAGAAGAAAGCCCGTGGGTTTCGTCTGGTTCAGACCTGCATCAAGAGAGGTACTGAAGACTTGGGAACTTTATGATAGCGTCCAACAAAGATCTAAGAGCTATTAGCTCAGAGAAAAGAGATTTACCGCACAAGAAGTGCATCAGAGAAAAAGAACAAGTTCTAAAGGATCATATCTTTCTACTCAAAGATCAAAATCGAGCAAGGGAGCGGTCATTGGAAAGGTCTTGGAAAGAGGATTCCAGGTATTCATCCATATTTGAGGATTGAGTAGCTTAGATCACAGGAATTCAAAAAGAATATTTCTGGTGACCATAAAAGGAAGGCTTTATGGAATATAAAAGAGTTTGGACCTGATATTAAGAAGGAACAGAGGAACTTGAGGACATAATGTTACATCAAGAATACTCCACAAGAGGATCAAGGTCAAGACTAAAGAATGTTAAAATAAATAAGTACAGTGTGGGAATACCTAATCTATACATATTGATATATATCATAATGCTAGTATTTTGATTAACAGGGACATAATGTATGCATGGAGAAAGTGAGAATATCTCCAACGAACAGTTCCACAGGTTGGAGATAACACCTCCATTATTTATATCATAATGCGCAGTGGAAGCAAGGCATGAAGGTCATCAAGTATGGCATGACAAAAGTTTAATATGCATGTCAGGTTGAAAAATCAGATGGGTCAATATATGAGGAAGTAATAATTCATCAAGATAATACCAGTGCTGATAGGATCAGTCATGAAAAGGCTAAATCAAATTGCTTCAAGAAATAATTTGGTGTTAACTATCCAAGGTTACTCAGAGAACATGACTGGAAATATATAATTGTTCATGCAGGAGTTGGATCAAAGAAATCCAAATAATAATGGGCTGCTGAAAATTAATATCAACATAATATGTGGTGGCAAGTATACAAAGAAGGCAAGGAAAAACTCCTGGATGGATTCAAGTCCATGAACATCCTAAGATAATGGAAGAAGAAATCATGAGATAGATATCGAGCTAATAGGAATGCATGTCAACACTCCAGGAAGGAAAGATAGAATAGTAGAGGATTGTTGATGCACTCCAAAGGTGTGAAGGCATTTCCATAATAGCATGGAGATATCAAGTCAAGAATAATTTAAAAGTGAAATGACTTCTAAAGAGAAATCAATAAGGAACCGGGAAGAAGAAAATGGTTCTATGCATGGTTTTGAATGCAGAGGATATGGTGCTTGACAAGACTCCATCTTAAGTGACAGAGAGCCATGAGTGATAACCCAAGAGGTTGGAGGTATCACTTGAATCTATGATGGTAAGGTAAAAGAAGGACTTTCAGTTAATTCTATGTAGCTAGCAAAGGAGGCATATGTGCATCCTTACAGTATGCTAGAGATTGGATAGGTAAGTCAAGTTTGAAGCTAGTTGGAAAAGAGAAGAAGAGAGTACAAGAAAACCTCAAGTACTAAAGTATTCCGTTAGGAAAGGGATGAAGAAGTTCAGTCCCGAAGAGTAATTGGATGTTGAAGAATCCAGAGTCTATAAAACAACTTGGTTCGGAATATAGGATGAAGTGAAAACTTTGAGAACAACAAGAAATATGATGCAACAGAAAAATAGTTCTTTCATGTTGCAAGTGTTGTTGATGATGCTGCTACATATGGAAGGAAGCAACATAAAGTCAAAGGTTGGTTATAAGTTTGATAAAAGAAGCATGAAATATTCTACTTCCATCATCCATACACATAGCATCAAATTTATTAATGGAAGTCATGCAGGTATGAGTTTTTATTTACTCTTATTGCATAATTGTTGAAGGGAATCTAGGTAAGAATTTCCTCAACCATAGTTATTTTATAAAATCACATGATTATATTATTTGAATGCATACCATTGGATGTGGTAAAGGTTGGAGGCATGTATTAATTCAAATCTTTTTATCTTTTGAATGCACACACTGACATAGTAGAATGTCATGTTAATTTGGTTATGGGGTAATAACCAAAGAAATAAAAGATAAGAACTTGTTATAGGAATGAATGCTAGTAAGCTATTCATGTATGAGACCAGGACATGGTTGGATATGGAAAGGTTATGAGCCACATAGGTACTAAAATCTTCCGACCTTTAAATAAAACTTGGACTCCAACCTTTTTTCTAACACTAATGAACACTACAAAATTATATTCTTGGTGTAGTGTTTGGGTCGAAAAGGAAGGCATCCAATTAATTGGGAAGACAATAGGACATGTGTGGAGAATGTGTCAACACATTGGCTAGAATTACAACTTATGGATGGTGAGATACATGACTGAGATAAAGAGCATTATGTAATTCAATGCAAGGTGCACTGAATAAGTATGCATTGAGAATTGCACTCATGCATAGTAAGTGATAGAATTGTATACTAAATGCAATTGTTGAATATGTTTTGTAAGTACATGCATATATATTATTGCATGGAAATAATTGATACTAACAGCTGAAATGTTGTTAAATCATGAAGTTGAGGACATTTCATGAGTTGTTAGATATTGCAACAGGAAAGTTGCAAGTCAAGTAGTTACATGAATACTGAATACATAAAATTTATTGTTCAGAAAAAAAAGTAATGAACTTACATATATTAATTATGAAGATACATATGCATAGAATGATGAGCCATTCTATTTTATTAAATTGTTTGGTAATTATGATTGAATTGCTAGGTGTAGAAAATTCTAAGATCACTGCATATGGTTTTGTACATATTGCAATTGAATTATGATGTACAGGAAATATTGACAATTTGTTGGTTGTATGTATGATGAAGCATTCCTAATATGAAAACATCCAAGAAGAATTATGAAATATAATTTCATGTTTTGGGGAAAGGTTGAATTCTCTTTTGAACTAAGTTTGAGTTCCTAAATGAATTGTTTTATGTTCTCTCATGATAACTACATGTGGGTGATGAAGATGAGATGATGTTGATTAAAGTTGGAATGTTGACTACAAAGAGTAGCTTGGGAATATGTTGATTGGAGACCTCTGAGGGAAGTTGGAACTCCTAGAGCCACGATGCTCTAAGACTTCCTGATCCGGCCTGTCGCTGAATCCCAAGGAAATGGAGGTGTAGCAACCGATGGAATGTATGACAGTGAAGGTGTACACTCCTAGGGTGGGACAAGCATGTGGGGAATGAGAGACCGTTGGTTGGAGTGCTGCTGAGGTTTGGTACCTTGGCCTAGACCATGATGATATGGATTGTGGACCGTGGCTATCTTGGGAATCCATTGCCTTGATGGATTCATATCCCTTCTCAGGGGTGGAAGGTATTCTCAGTCAAAAGATAAGTATCAATTATCTATTAATTGTATGTTGTGTATCTTGTATACATGTTATAATGTTATTAGAATTACCTGTATATATATATATATATATGTGTGTGTGTGTGTGTGTGTGTGTGTGTGTGTTCTAATGTTGTTGCTGAATGAATAGGTGTATGAGCAGAGTGTTTATGTCTGTGGAGTCATAGCCCTGCTGAGAGTTTATCGACAGTAAGATCTAAGCCTAGGTGGAACTTCGTGGATCTACAACTAGTCGGTGCTTTCAATGAGGTTTAATTGAAGCATGTAACAAGGAACAATGAGTTGAATTCTTTCCTGAAGCAACTCTATGGAATAGAGAAATTGAATTTCAACTACAACGTGAAAACCATAATTGGTGCTTCAAAGTAGAGCACCAGGTGGATAACATGCTTCCAATAACTAAAGCTTGGAGCTTTTTAAAGAATTTTGAATTGTATATGCATAAACAATTTGCACTGAGGAAAATGAAAAAATAAGGGGAGGGGATTATAATATCCCCAGGTAGAACCCCAGTTGTAATTATGAATATTAAACATGTTTGATAGGCTGGTGAGCCGAGTTATTATAAGTTGGTAGGATTATGTGTGTATTAGGCCGGAGAACCTAGAGGCTAAGGCCAGTGGGCCTGATTTTGTATATGTAATTATGAAAATTATTAATAAAAAACATTGCTGTGTGTAGAATGACCACTAAGAAAGAGTTATGGGGGAATAAACTTCCACTAGGCTGGGTAAGGGAGGGGGTGTAAGTGTCTAGGAATAGGGGCTAAGCTAGAGGGCTTACCTCTAAAGGAATAATATTATATTATTATTTCCTAGAGGCTAAGGTTGGACATAACCTATGTTGTCCTAAGTTCCTGGGGAAAGGGAATGAGTGTTAAGTGGAGCTCATGTAACTTCAGGAAGACATGTGTCAACTTGGGCGCATGCAGTTTTTAGGTGGGAAAGTTATCTCGTTGGGGTCTCTCTCACCATTCTCACGATGGTCACCACTCTGGAAGTTGGCCATTATTCCCAAGTATGCACACACTTATGCAATGAGCCATGAATTCGATTATTGACCTATGAAAAAGAACGCACCTTGGGAACCTGCGGTCATACTTGAGTTATCCTATGTATCTCATGTGAATCCCAACACACCTATATTTTCCTGAGCCCATGTTGTGTCTTAATGTTTGGTTATTGCTACTAACACAGTTCCTTGGATGAACATGGCTTTCTTCCATATTCTATGTCCTTACCCATTTTCACTTGTCGGCATCACTTGTGCGTTAGCCGAATGTTGTTGTATTTGCTAAGGAGCTAGATTTAAGAAGCAGGTTGTCAGGCCTATGATCAAATCTCTCCAAGTGAGAGAGTGTGTTGAGGAAGTGAGTTCTCTTGGAGGAAGTCTCGTAGCAGCTACAGTACTCTGAGACTTCTAGTCCAGCCTGTTGTTGAAGCTCTTGAAGGGAGGTGGAAAATCGATGGACTTGTGATAGTGAAGGTGTACACTCCTGGAGTGGGACAGACATGTGGGAATGAGGGTCTCTCGGTTGTGGGCATAAGTGGCTCCTGGGAGAAAATCCTTCATGTTGATCTGTGCGAATTTCCTGTTGTCCTTGCCAAGCCTAGGAATCCCTTGCACTATGGAATTTAGTCCCAGCTTGGGGGTGAACCACTATTGAGAGTGATGAACAACGTGGTATATGGTTGGGAGGTTCGTGGAAGGTTTGCACACGGTTGGTGTAGTTCAATTAAAATATAAGTACCCATTTCTCTTTTCATTTACATGTTGTGTATTTGTACATGCTATATTGATGATTATTTTATCCAAGTGGATATCGGTGGCCACCCACCTTTTCCAACTCGCTCAAAACAATTTTCTGGCAATTTTGGCAATTTACTATTTTTAGCAGTTTTAACTTTTAGGGCCATTTTGAGGGCCTAAATGAAGGGTTTTCAGGATCGAGATTCTCAATAATATCCAAAGGAATTATTGAGGCCCCTAAATGAATCTCCTCAACGATACCTTTCAAATGAGCTATCGTGCGCCCCAAACGGAGATCGTATGCAAATGTTATGCCCCCGGGAAGTTGATACACCAAACTACTTAAAACGAGGTCCACAAAACTATGGCTTTTCATCTTCCAGGGTTAGGGTTTTGGATTTTATGTATGATAAAAATACCTCTGGAACCTCATTGTAAAATCATCTTCTTGTGAATGCGAGTAGCGAACACATCTCTTCTAAGAGATAAGCTGCCACCATTCAAGTGAGTCTTTCACTCTGTATTTTTACAGTCTTTGTACATTTTCGCTCATTAATAGAAAATTGTGTATTACTATATCTCTGTGTTTATGGTTTCATCTCTGATACATTTATGTTATATTATTGGATATCTAAGATATCTCTGTACATTACTTTATTATATCTCCGCTCTCATTTCGTGCCAAAAATAATCCAGATTAGGATTGCATGTATATGTTGTTATATTCATGGGTTCTTCCTGTGATTACTGCATGTATGCTTTTACTGTTATTTCCGCATTAGTATGTGTATTAACAGAATGTGTTGTTTGTTTATGTTTATATTTATAGGCAGATGATAATTTTTATTTCTACCAGATAGCATGGCCTGACCTGGATGGCCGGGGGTGTTACAAAATGGTATCAGAGAAGAAAAACAAAGATATAGTTGTTTAGGTAGTGTTACCCGGTAGGGGTTGGTGGTCGGAGATGTTACAATAGTTGAATTATCTCTCCTAAACCCATCCTGGCTTTTATCTCTTTTACCGAGACTTTCTAGCCAAAGGCTAATCTTCTTTTAAAAAATAATTCCATCAAGTTTGTCTAAAATTGGGCTAATCATAATGGTCCTATAATTAGAGGGAATGTTTCTATCCCCATTTTTAAAAATAGGAACAATAAGACTTTGTGTCCAGGGTTTAGGGAAGCTCTGCTTGACTACTAAATTGAAGAGCTTGTGTATGTGAGAGATAAGGATCGACCCTCCAATTTTAAAAATTTCATCTTGGTAGTCTTCAATGTTGTTGTGCCTGTTTCGTTACCCGGGTGAGAAAAACAACGACACTTGCATGCCTAGTTGGGCATGCTAGACAATACATAGGTTAGTGAGTGTATTAAACAAGCCAAACACATGAAATAAACAAGTAAACAAACTAAAAAAACTAAGGGAATAAAAAAATATAATGCATAAGAAACGTAGAACCATAAACAATCAACTGATGACCAATATTATGCCGCCAATGGATAATTATATTAGTTGGAAAAACACCATAGAGAAAAATGAGGACTTATGGGTACTCTCTTCCTCCTTGGTAGGGCTCTTGAGTTCCCTAATGGAGAGATTTTCTTACAATGAAAGAAAAATGGAGAATGATGAAGAAAATCAATGCCTATTCCCTCAAGAGGTGAGTGAAATGGCCTATTGCAATGATGCTAGAATGCTCCTAGGAGAAAAGAGGATTCTCAAGGGATAATTGAGGCGGCATAAAAATACTATGAAGATCTTAGTTTCTTAGTGCACCCATGGCCTCCATTTATAGAATTTCTTCAAGGAAATATTCAATTGGTTTTTAGTGTGAAAAAGGGGCCCTTTAGGGCACCCTTTGGTCCTTGACCAACCCCCCATTTAGATTTTTCTTAGATCTGAAGGTAAAATCATGTTGTGAAGTGGTCCATAAGTGGTTGGGGGGGCGAAAATAACCATAAATGCATCGTTCACAAGACTGCACAGATTTTCTCTTACATAGTCGCGCATATGGTGCATTGTGTGCTGTACGGGCTTCATTGGCCTATGCACTGTGCGTGCGCTTCCTTTAGTGAGTTTTCACATGTCAATTTTTGCCCAATTGTATTTTTTTCCTTTTGAAATGCATTTTGGTGCTGCATGTGAACTAATAGTTGTTGGCATTGTTGTATTTTTGTAACCATTTGCGTGCAATGTTGCAGACGAAATTTCAGTGATAAAAAATGCCCCCTGATGTGTGAGCTTAGGAGCATACATATAGCCGAAAAATATCAATGTTTCTTCTACTGAGAGTGACATTGTAATGAAGAGTGCTGAGACGAACTGTAAGAATGATCCATCAGAGGGAAAGGGGGAACTGTGATACCCAAATATTTCTCTAGAAAAAATAAAATTGACATACAAATGAGGCGGGCATGCCCCATGCTCGTGTCATGTAACTCAAAATGTAAGACAATAACTGAAGGTGTATGATGATGTAGATAACTGCAGCGCCCTCCAAGGCGGTTTGATAACCACAGATGAAAATTCAAAATGGTGAACATACTCTGAAAAAGAGGCAATGACGCTTGTAAGAAGTGTCAATGACTCGTAGGAATTGATGGTCTAACAAATTCAGAGGTCTTCGGCTAGTATAAAACAACTGCAATAGTCGCATAGTAAGACCCACTATAACATGAGATTTTGCTGAATTCGAATGTTATGGGGGTCAATGGAATCAAAGAGCAATGATGTTTCTCTCTGTGTCGTTCGAGACTCCTCATTGTAAAGGTAATGAGAGTCAAGATATTGTCGCCCTTATGGAAACTATGTTGATGTCGACAAAAAGGGAGACACAACTCCAAGAAGAAAAGGGCTTCGTGAAATCCACGAAAATAAGATCATGAACTGATAGGGAACACGAACGACGTCGAGATGCAGTGAGACTCAAGACTTCCCTTGGTTGGGGGAATGTGTGAAGGATGATTGGCAAGAACCGTAAAACTGTATCTAGTGTTAGGGGGACGACTAGATATGGGGTCAAATTGTGGCAGAGGCTTGACAAAGTGGACAAAATCAAAGATCAGGGGTACATGGACTTTAGGATACTTGGGGTTTATGAACAATGTCAAAATGAGAAAATGAGAGTGTGTTATAGGATTAATCGTTAAATGCGGACATAAATAGATCTCCCTAGATCCACCCAAAACTAGAACAAAACATAACATAATATAAGACTTTCCCTAAGTTTTAATTATCAAGCATACTAACTAACAAGAGATAAATGACATACCTTTTAAATGTCGTTTGTCCTCACTAGTGTCATCCTCGCTCCATTCCAAATCTTATGGGATGTTGAACCTGTAAAAAGACAAAAGCCAATGAAGTGAAAGCACCAACGTATACTCAACAAAACCTATGTATGTGATCAAGGAGTCATACAATAAAATAAGACCAATTTTATGGGAAAAAATATATTACTGTATTAAAAATATGAAAAGGAGAATACAACCATTGCCTTGATGTTGTAAGGTCCCTTCCAACAGTTCCTTTCTTCCCAGACACTTCTGATCCAAGGATTCTGTGACCATAGATCTGAAAGTCATTCACAATCTATCTTGACAAAGCAAAGCTCAAAGCCACTCTAACCAAGCTAACAATATCAAGCCAATTTTCCAATCTAACCAAGCCCACTTTCTCCATGAAACATAGTTACCAACTTAACGAGAACTCTATAGAGTTCTCTTTTTTTGGGGGGTCAAGTTTTTTACCCCGTTTTTAAAAATGGTGCTACCGGTAGCACCTCCCTCCATTTTTAGGTGGTTTTTTGATATTTTAAATTTTCTGATACATAAAATTTCCACTTTGTTTTTTTAAATGCTCGTTTTTTCATTTATTTTCAAATTGTTCAATTATTTCTTTATTTTTATCAACGATGTTTTTTCATCTATTTTCAAACTTTTCTATTTTATTTTTATTTTTATTTTTATTCAATGGTGTTTTAATCATATTTCCATGCGTCATCCAATGTTAAAAATATTGTACACCATTTATTTTTTTGAAATTAATATTTTTCATATAATTATCCGTCCTTAATTAAGTTATGGTTCTATACATTTTAAATATAGTGGAAAATATCATTTTTAACACATTTTTTTTACCTTACTTCAATACATAGAAAATAATTGTAGTTAAATAACACTATTTTTAAATATTTGCAAAAAAATATAATTCATTTTTTTTTGGATCAATTAAAAACTAAAAACAATAAGAAAACAAAAATAATTGAAATTTAAAAAACAAAAATATTTTAAAAACAAATTTATATGAGAAAAAACCATTGAAGAAAAACCTAAAAAACCCATAAAATTATATATATATATATATATATATATATATATATATATATATATATATATA
>ML781224.1:337035-348408 GCA_009831015.1 Picea engelmannii | reverse complement strand
ATATATATATATATATATATATATATATATATATATATATGAGAAAATGAGAAAAAAATTAAGAAAAAGGTAAAAATAAATAAATTTATAACCCAAAAAAACTTAAAAAGGTGAAAAAAAAATTATAACCCAAAAAAACTTAAAAAGGTGAAAAAACCCTCCAAAAATTAAAAACATATACACGAAAACCTTAAATTAAAAAACTTGAAATAAAAATTTTATTATAAAATTTAAATAAAAATTAACAAAAATAAGTTGAAAAACCTTAAAACTACAACAAAAAATTACAATTTATATGGAAAGCCTTAAAAAAATAAAATTTACACAAAAAAAAATTCACAGACATCTAAAAAAAATAAACAATGTCCTAAACAATAAACAATATCCTAAAAAAACATAAACAATGTCCTAAACAATTTATAAACATCTAAAAAAAATACATAAACATCTAAAAAAACATAAACATAAACATCTAAAAAAACATAAACAATGTCCAATTACTTTTCTAATTATAATTCAATAAAAATAATGTTTTTATCTTTTTATCCACATAAATTAAAATATTACACTAGAATTACAATGGAGTCCATATTACAAAGTTAACACGGAGTCGTGATGGGTGATTTCGATTTCTAATTATAATTCAATAAAAATAATATTTTTATCTTTTTATCCACATAAATTAAAAGATTACACTAGAATTACAAAGGAGTCCATATTACAAAGTTAATACGGAGTCGTGATGGGTGATTTTGAAGGGGATGCAACAGGAAACTGCCATCGTAGCTTTGAAGGTTGCATGTGAAACTATCAGATTCATTGACCAAGGAAGAGTAAAAACCTGGGCAAGCAATGACATCGGCATCTCATGGATGATGAATGGGGTAAGGTTTCTTTGTTGGCGATAGTATCTTTTGAAACTCATTCTTCCTATCAAAAAATACACGAAAAACGAGGGAAACCACACATTCAATGATTAGTAGCGTCCACGGGACCTGGGCCAAGCCCGTAGAGAGGCTGAGGTGAAGCCCGACCTGGGCTAGGCCCGTAGGGAGGCTGAGGCGATGTCGGGCATCGCCCAGCCTCCCAGCGGGCCTGGCCCAGGTCCCGTGGATATTATAACTCTGTTATAATATTATAACATAACAATGCTATAATATTATAACATTGTTATATTACTATAACATTAACATTGTTATAATATTATAACATTACAATGATATAATATTATAACATTGTTATGTTATAATATAACAATGTTATAATATTATAACATTGTTACAACATTATAACAATGTTATATAGTTACATATTTATTTTCAAAAAAAACATTTAAATAAATTTGTAGCTAGTGTTTTTGTTATTTTTTTTTTTTTTAGATGTTTTTTAAAAATATTTTATTGAATTTTGATTATTGTTTTTAGATTTTTTTTCTCTTTTTTTTTGGTTAAGTTTGAATGGATTTTTTGCTCTTCTTTTTAACAAAAAAATATATTTTTATTTTTTAAATTATTGTTTCCATGGAAATTTTAATTTTTTTTCATTTCTTTCTAGTTTTTCTTTGTTTTTCTCCATTTTGTTAGGTCATAAAATTTCTTAGTTCATATGTTTTGAATATGGTCAATATAACAATACTTTTAAAAAATTGTTTATGTTTCATTCAATGTAACTTGTATTTACTGTTTTATTATTAAAAGTAAAAAAATATTAAAAAGTGACGTTGAATTTTTAAAGTATATTGTGATATTTTCATGGCATTATGTATTACCTTTGCATTGTCTGATAATAACATTTAAAAAGTAAACATTTAAGGGTTTCTTTTATGATTTTGTTTACAGTAATGATGCATTATTTTACCACATTATGATGATGATGATGATGATGATGATTAACGTCCACTAAGACCTAATTGGTCTATCGGACGTTAAGAGGGTAAGTGATTACTTGTGATTCTTTAGAATTTTGTTTCTGTGCTTGAAAAGCATTAAGAGAAAGTTTCCAAGATCACCATATTTTTGTTGAGTTAAGAGGTTAGGAAGGTTGGTAGTGTGATCAATATTTTGAAAATGAGATCTAATATGTGTCATTTTCATACCCCAATTTTAGAATGGGTGCTACCGGCAACAGTACTTTTCAATTTGATGGTTGATTTTGAGGTTTTGGTTTTAATGGTACCAAGTGATAAAAATACGATTTCAAATGATCTCAAAATTTAACGTTTTGAAAAGAAAAAAATAATTCAAAAACATCTTATTTGTTTTTAGGTGTTGATTTTAAGTTTTTTCTGAGCTACTATCTAAGTTTTGAAGCCCATGTTTGAAAAATGTTGTAATTTTGACCCCGTTTTAAAACATGGTGCTACCGGTAGCACCACTTTTTGATTTGGGGGTTGATTTTGATGTATTTTATGCAAACATATGGGTTTTTTGGGCCAGAGTTCTCATTTTGAGGTCATAGTTCTCATTAAGTTGGTAACTATGTTATGAGAGATCCTCTTCTTTTATAAGCTGAAGAGGATAAGGTGATGAGGTTAGGATGATCCCACTAAATCATAAAAATGAGTAAGATCCAAACCAATCAGAGGCCACCTCACCAGAGAAGATTCTCCTTCTAGAAGCATCGAGAATATGCTCATTTTTCCCATGTACGAAAATCGTCGCACCCTAATAACTAAGCAGAGTGCGGTGACATCGCAGGCCAGATTAAGTGTAGCATGCAACGATATGGGATCGTTTCACCCCTAGCATAAGGCAGGGTGTGACAATCCTCCTTAATAGGGTTTTTACAAAGTAAAATACAACTTCTTCTCTTACGAAAAGTTCTTCTCCCTTCTTTCTTTAGGAATTCGGGCCACTAATCCTTCTAAAGACAAAGGATAGGTTTACATCATTAACGTTCATTAGGGTGACGAAAATAATGTGTAACATAGTGGATGCCCCAACCAAGGGCGACATGGGTTGCGTTATTGGGAAAAGAAGGTCATCAAAGGTGATGACAAAAATCTAAGTAAGTGTTGGAAACAATGGATTTTTACAATTACCAAATAAATAAAGAATAATTTGGGATGAGTGTACAGATACAGAAATGGGTTCCCTAGTGCGAGATGTCTTGGCTTGTGAGGACACAAGTTGTGAAGAGAACTAGTGGAGGGTGGGGGCCCCATGGGTGGGTTTTTGTATGAGGTAAATGAATGGAGGGAAATCTGCAGATGGGAAAACTGATTGTGGATGAAATGGAGGGTTAATGATACTGCAGAGGTGCAGCCAAAATAGAACCGAGATGAGATAGCCTGGGAGTCCATTGGGAAATCTAGCAAGATGATGAGAAGAAACATGTGGCTTATTCTCAGGAGTGCATAATACTATTAGGACTCCCATCCCTAGAGGGTGAAAGAAGCATGAGTGTCAAAGTGCCAATGGGAACTATGAATGGGACAACTCATGTAGGGGAGAGTGTTTTCGGGTGACAATATCAAAAATGCAGCAGAGGTGGTGGTACTGCAGAGCAGGATATAGGGACCCTAAAGGTGAACGTCGGAGGGTGTGACTGGAAGATGCAATTGAGATTTAGAGGGAATGATGACATGCCAGTTTCAATGATCCAGATGGATATCAGTGGCCACCCACCTTTTCCAACTGGCTCAAAACAGTTTCCTGACAATTTTGGCAATTTACTATTTTTAGTAGTTTTAACTTCCGGGGCCATTTTGAGGGCCTAAATGAAGGTTTTTCTGGATATATATCCTCAATAATGGTTGAATGCATGATTGAGTCCCCAAAATGAATCTCCTCGATGATACCTTTCCAACGGGCTATCACACGCCTAAAACGAAGGTCGTTTGCAAAAGTTACGACCTCGAGAAGTTGATGTACTAACTTACCCAAATGGGGTCCACATGACTTTTGGCGCTTCATCTCCTAGGGTTAGGTTTTTGGATGTATAGGGTTTTTGGCATTCTTACTTATTGTAAAAATGCCTTCAGATCCTTATTACAACCTTCTTCTTGCGAATGCGCGCTGTCGTCACATCTCTTCTCAGAGATAAGCCGCCACAATTCCAGCAAGCTTGTTTCCGTTGCATTTTACAGTTTCAGCTTATTTCGTTATTGAATAGAAAACCAGTTTTATTGTATCTCTGCTATTTTGTGTTAAGAACCTGTTAATAATCTGTATTCATTTCATTCTTCTCATAAAATCCAGATCAGTGGTATCAAAGCGGTCTGCTCCTTGTCGTCTTAATGCATGTCCCCAACGAGGTCGGAGTACAAAGAGTTGGGTCTCGAACTTGTTTCTCTTGATCAAAGAAGCTCTTGCATGCCCAAGAAACCTCCCATGTCAGGAGAAAAGAAATATGATGGGACAGGAGATCCTTTCAAACTGTTGATTGAGGAAGCCGTCACACAACAGAGGAACGAGATGATGGATAGTTTTGCGCAAATCCTTCGGCGACTACCAATAGGTGACGCATCTTCTTCGAACGGAGGTGCCACCCCCTTCAAGGTACAAATAAACTTAGATATTCCTATATTTGAAGGTCATATAGATGCATATGTTGTAGACAAGTGGTTGAATCTACTAGAAGAGTATTTTTCTATCCATAACTTTTCGAATAAAGAAAAGATTACTTTTGCGCTCCTCAAAGCCGTTCCCCATGTCAAAGATTGGTGGGAAACTTTCTGTGAGCAAAAGAAAACAGAGGAAACCTCATTATTTTCAATCATGACCACCTGGGAATCCTTCAGGGATGCTATTAAGGAACAGTACTACCCCGTCAGAAGTTATGACAACCTGTATACCAAATGGACCACACTGCGGCAAGAAAGCGACCAAGCAGTGCCAGATTTCACAAATATTTTCCATACCTTGTGCACCAAGTTGGGTATCAAAGATTCAGAGTGAAATTGGGTGCTCAAGTATCTCGGTGCTCTACATAGATACATCCAGACCAAAATGGAATTTCTGGACATCTCATCCTTGGGCTCGGCCTACTAATTTTCCGTCAAAATTGAGCAGAAGCTCAAACAAAAGACGTGGCAATTTGGGCCTGGGAACCCCTCACAAAAAAAGCCAGGAAAGGGTGGCCCCAACCCACCAAACAAAGGACAGAACAAATATGGACAGTATCAAGATAACTAGTCCAAGCCACAAGCAAAGAAGGACACCGGAAAGACAAAGAAAGATACTGGGAAGTGGTGCGACTTCCATAAGAGCCCTCGGCATAACACTGCTGACTGTCGCTCAAAGAAGTCACTGGTAGCTGAAGTGAAAGCCTTTGAATCAGATGCAGATTATGACTTTGAGCCAGAACTAGAAAGGGTAAGAAGTTTCATTGACGCGGAACCCAGTGCCACCGTTGCTACCACCAAGCTCCATCCTGGTGAACCAGACGATCCAGAAGAAGGAGAGCACCTCTTCCATTCACAGATGTGGGTAAAAGGCACCCCACTGCACTTCATCATTGATAGTGGTAGCCAGAAGAACATCATCTCAGCAGAGGTCGTCAAGCGGCTGGCCCTGCCAACAATGCCGCACCCACAACCATACACCATTGGATGGCTCCGCCAAGGAAGCGATCTCCACGTCAGCCAACAGTGCCGACTATCATACGTCATCAAGCCCTTCAAAGATGAGGTATTGTGTGATGTTGCTCCTCTTGAAGTTTGTGATGTTCTTCTAGGCCAACCTTATTTATGGAAATGTCATGTTGTATATGAGTCTAGGCCTCATAGTGTTATTATTACTTTGAACAGGAAATTGTACAAGATACCTGAGGCAGTCCCACCTAGTGTTGTTTCCTTGATCTCTGCTAAGAAATGTAGGAAGGTCATCTCTTAGACGGGGAAGTTTATCTTCTTCATGATTCACTCTCAGAATAAGCGAAAGATCACAACCACATCCAGGGTCTCTGCGGCCGACCTCTCCACACAGTAGAAGCAAGTAGATAAGTTCGTGGAAGAATACTCAGATATCTTCTTCTCACCTACAGGGGTACCTCTGCACTGCCAGGTCAAACACCCCATTGATATGACCCCCAATGCACCGCTACCCAATGTGCCAGTCTATTGTCGCTCTTTGTTAGAGAATGAGGAGATCAAGCGACAGATCCAAGAACTGCTCCACAAGGGGCACATCCGCCCCAACTCATCACCTTGCGGGAGCGCAATCATGCTGGTACAGAAGAAATATGGAACTTGGCGACTCTGTATTGATTACTGGGCTCTGAATAAAATCACAGTCAGAAACTGGTACCCAATTCCCCGAATCGATGACCTCCTTGATCAACTCACGAGGGCCAAATAATTCAGTAAGATTGATCTGAATTTTGGCTACCACAAGGTCCCGATAGAACAAACAGATGTATGGAAGACCACCTTCAAGTCAAAGGAAGGCCTTTTTGAATGGTTGGTCATGCCCTTTGGTTTGAAAAATGCTCCAGCCACTTTCATGAGGATGATGGACGATATCCTGCGACCATTCACTAATACTTTTGTAGTGGTGTATCTAGATGACATTCTAATTTACAACAAGACTTGGGCCGAACACTTGCATCATATTCAACAGGTTCTGCACACCCTATGATAGCACAAGCTATATGCCAACTTGGAAAAATGCTCCTTCGGCATGCACAGGGTCCATTACCTGGGCTACATCATTGATTAGCATGGCGTACATGTGGATCCAACCAAGATCCAAGTCATCCGTGACTGGCCAGCCCCAACAACACTCACTGAGCTTCAGAGCTTCTTGGGCCTTGCCAATTTCTATCGTAGGTTCATGTTGGGTTTCTCCCATATTGCATGGGCCCTCATTCAAATAAACAGGGGTGGTGGTAAGGCTAAATTTGCGTGGTGCCGGTCCCAACAACAAGCGTTCGATGATTTGAAGCAACACTTGTGCTTAGCCCCAATACTTTCACTACCAGATCTACAACATCCTTTTGAGATTGAGACAAATTCTTCAGACTATGCTGTGGGCACCGTTCTCACTCAACACGACCACCCTGTGGCCTATCATAGTGAGACACTATCAGATACTGTCCGTAAGTACCCTACTTACGACAAAGAAATGTACTCCATTGTGAAAGCATGCCGCCAGTGGAGACATTACATTCTTGGGAAGGAGACAGTCATCCACACTGATCATAAGCCACTGCAGTTCATGCAGACACAGGGAAAATTGCAGAATGAACGCCATCAAAATTGGTCCACATACTTGCAACAATTCCACCTCAACATCAAGTATAAAACATGAAGCACCAATCGCGTCGCTGATTGCTTCAGTAGACCGCTAGTTGCGACACTCACCACTGTGCTAGACTCTTGCGGCCATGAGACATCTAGATGGCCCCAACTCTATGAGACAAGCCCTGAATTCGCCACCACCTACCAAATGTTGGGTGCAAACGCAGTTGTCGATAATTTCCATCTTCAGGATGGGTTGTTGTGTCGTCTGGGCCATATCTGTGTTCCATCAAGTGAGCGAGTGAAGCTGATCTGGGAAGCCCACTACAGTCGGGTGGCAGGACACTTGGGCATTGAAAAGATAGTGGCTATGCTACAAAAACATTTCTACTGGCTGAAACTTCGACAGGAGGTCAACAAGTATATCAGGTCCTACACTACCTGTGTTATTTCCAAACGGACCACTAAGAAACAGGGCCTGTACACCCCTCTTCGTACTCCTAACAGACCATGAGAATCCATCTCAATGGACTACATGTCGGGCCTCCCATCCACCAAGCGGGGAAATGACTATGTTTTTGTGGTTGTTGATCTCTTTTCTAAGATGGCGATTCTGGTTGCCTGCAAGAAGATCATCACAGCAGAGGCCACTGCCAAGCTCTTCTTCGAACGAGTCTGGGTACATTTTGGAATCCCACAAACCATTGTCTCAGATTGGGATAGTCAATTTCTCATCACATTCTGGTCGAGCCTCTGGTCATTGCTGGACACCAAGCTCACTAAATCCATGGCCTTCCACCCCCAGACAGATGGCCAAACCGAAGTTGTAAATCGAATGATTGTGCATATCCTTCACATGTATAACTCAAAGCACCCTCGCACATGGGATGAGAGCCTTCCCTATGCCCATCATAGCTACAACTGAGCCCTGCATAGCTCAACTGATCACAACCCCTTTCAAGTGGGGTTAGGATTCCAACCATTGGGACCCATAGATGTTTCACTTCCCCTTGCGGTCACCTCGACCGACTCATCTCCTGCTCCAATTGAAGCTGACAAATCCACCCAGTTCATTGAGCGGATCCAGCACATCCACCAACAGGTTCAGGATATCCTACAGAAGTCTAATGACAAGTACAAACAACGCCATGATCAACATCGGGTGCCGCATAAGTTTCAGGTGGGCGACAAAGTTTGGTTGCACTTGCAAAAAGAACACCTTACAGGACCCCAGGGGAAGCTTCACCCACTCCGTTATGGGACATACACTATCACCAAGGCCGTGGGGAATAATTCTTTTGAGCTCAACATTCCTCCTTTCCTTGGTCTGCACCCAGTGTTCAACGTGGATCTCCTTCGCCCTTATTTCCCACCATTATTGGACACCTCAGAAGTAGCAGAACAACTGAAACCAACAGAGATCAACCCCGACTGCCTACAACAAAATCCAATGATCAGAGATTGGAAAGACAGATCAAGGGCACTTGGCAACAAAGGATCCAACTCTATCGAGTCGTCAAAGCAGGGCAGCTCCTGCACCAAGGCAAGTGGCTCACCCGGGGCCAAATTCAGCAGAAATTTCCTCATCTGATGGGGGACCTCAACGCAATGGAGACCATTTCTTCCTAAGGAGGGAGGATTTATACATATGGATATCGATGGCCACCCACCTTTTCCAACTGGCTCAAAACAGTTTCCTGACAATTTTGGCAATTTACTATTTTTAGCAGTTTTAACTTCCAGGGCCATTTTGAGGGCCTAAATGAAGGTTTTTCAGGATCGAGCTCCTCAATGATGGCTAAAATATCATTGAACCCCCAAAATTAATATCCTCGATGATACCTTTCCAACGGGCTATCACATGCCTAAAACGAAGATCGTATGCAAAAGTTACGACCCCGAGAAGTTGATGTACTAACTTACCTAAACGGGGCCCACATGAATTTTGGCGCTTCATCTCCTAGGGTTAGGTTTTTGGGTGTCTAGGGTTTTTTGCATTCTTTCTTATTGTAAAAATGCCTTCAGAGCCTCATTGCAACCTTCTTCTTGTGAATGCACGCTGTCGTCACATCTCTTCTCAAAGATAAGCCACCACCGTTCCAGCAAGCTTGTTTCCACTGCATTTTACAGTTTCAGCTTATTTTTTTATTGAATAGAAAACCAGTTTTACTATATCTCTGTTATTTTGTGTTAAGCACCTGTTAATAATCTGTATTCATTTCATTCAGCTTAGAAAATCTGGATCAGTCAAACATATACCTAAAGGGGTTGTGCTGTTTGTGATGAACAAGTACATGCACACATTAAAACTGAATACCCAACGTGAACACTATCTGATTATAAAGAACATATAAAAACTATTTGATAATTTTTTAATATGAGCATGCATACCTAGACATGACGTGAGAAAAATGCTCCCCCGGGGCCGAGTTCAGATGGTGACCCGGGGAACATGACTGTGTAGATGGAGGGACCTTGATCTCGTGGAAATTTCGCACTCGATGGGGAGGGTGGATTCAATCCCATGGACTAAGTGGAATGGTGTAAAACCAGTGGCAGTTTTGACTATCGTGCGACATGCCCATAATGTTGAAAAAAACAAATGATGCCAGTTGGTCTTATGTTTTTTGACGGTACGTTGTAGAATGGTTTTGAGGACTTTGTTGATAGGCTCGACCTACCTGTTGGACTGAGGGTAGTATGGGGAGGAAAACTCATGGGAGAAGCCTAACTTTGAGGAGAGTTCTGCGAATATCTCATTCTCGAAGTGCTTGCCGTGATCATATACTAATTGTAGTGAAATTCTGAAATAGGTAATGACGTGGTTGAAGAAAAAACACGTTGTTGTGTCAACGATATTGTTGAAGGTAGGCATGGTTTCAACCCATTTGGAAAAGTAATCTACTTCCATGACTATGTACTTGTGTCCATTACTTGATAGAGGATTGCAAGTCATAAATTCTATGCCCCATTTGCAGAAGAGGCTGACATTGATGACTAGATGTAAAAGAGCGGGTGGCGCTCGTGCTTTCTTTGCATAGAGCTGGCATGTGTCACATCTCTTGACAACATGGATGTAGTCATGAAACAGTGTGGGCCAGAAGTATCCTACTCGAATGATTTTTCGGGCGGTGTACATACCTGAGAGGTGGTCGCTGTAAGAACCACTATAGCAATACTTCAAGACTTTATCAGCTTCTTCGATAGCCAGACATTGATGGAGGATGGTGTCGACCCCACATCGATACAAGATGTCACTGATGAGGAGGTACCGAGGGCCTTGATGGCGAATGCGTCGGCGACCACCTCAAGAGAGATGAGACCCAACATTCTTTGTCAGAAGGTAGACGAGAAGGTCGTTGTACCAGGGGTAATCCAAGGGGATGAAGAAGAGGTGTTTGTCGGAAAAATCCGTATTGACGGGTGATGCTTTTGCGTCTGAGGGAAATGTAGTAATGCGTTTGGAGAGAATGAGTGCTTTATTGCTTTTGGGAGTTGAGAATTCTAGGTCGTATTCCTGGAGGATGACGGTCCATCGGGAAAATTTTCCATTAATATGTCGTCGACTAAGAAAGTACTGCATGGGGTTGGAATCTGCTATGACTTTGGTTGTGCGAAGCAAGATATAGTGATGTAGTTTCTGAACTACGAGAAAAACTGCGAGGGCTAGTTTCTCATCATGATTGTATTTTAGGGGTGGTCCTGAAAGATTTTTACTGATCTAGTAAATAACATGTTCCCTCCCATCATCGTCTGGTTCGACGAGGACTCCTACTACTGAGACGGCTGAGGAAGAAAAGTAGAGGATGTAGTCACGATCATAGTCTAGAGGACTAATCTACGGGGCGTTGGATAGGGCCACTTTTAAATCATCAAAAGTAGTTTGAGCATGTTCATCATGATTTTTAGTGCTGGAAGTCGCTCCTGGATTACTTGTAGGAGCAGAGCCCAACGCCCATCAGTTTTTATGTCACGGTTTGATAGATGGGTGATCAAATGGGTAGAGACTCGAACATGTATCACTTCGAAATAGGAACTGTATCTGATAATCAAGGAACAAAGGAGGTCTTGACCCAACTTCAGTCAGGGAGTTGATTTAAAGATGGGAAGGCGGAAGACTTGGGAGAAGAATGAACAAACTATCTCAGGCAACAGGCCTTTCGGTAGCTCGTAGAGGAAAAACTCTGAATACA
>ML781224.1:274352-324990 GCA_009831015.1 Picea engelmannii | reverse complement strand
TATATATGTTTTATTATATGTGTGTCATTATATGTTTATTTAAGTTTTACTTTGTTTTGTTTTATTTAATGTTTTTTATTTTAATATTTGTTTTAAATATTAATTAATAAAACATTAACCTAATTTATTAATTAATCAATTGATTAATTAATTATTTTTTAACAAGATTTAACCTAGGTTATTTAACTAATTATACTAACATTATTAAGTAATCTAACTAACGTATTTGATTTTTTCCTTTATCCTAAGTTGATTTATTCGTGAATGGGTGGCGAGAAAATGGAGGATGATGTCAACAGGGAAAACGGACAAGGGAATGAGGGTGCAGCGTGGATGAAGGATGCAGCAGGGTGATGGGGGATCGAGCGAAATGAATGGAGGGAAGAAACAGGATCAACCGAGCTAGACTTCGTCATCACGAGAGAAATGCCAAATCAATAGTCGAAGAATCGAGTTACCTATGATTATAGGTCCCCAACAACTACCAGTGAATCTAGGGAGCCATCTTCCTTCTCTCAAGGGCATTTGTCGTGGGTATCCTAGGATTTTTCTCATGTCTAAAGGCTTTTAATTCCCAGGATCCCATTGTGAAGTCATTGTTGGCTTCATCATTAGTGGAGTCGCCAGATAGTTTTCTTGAAACTATCAAAGAAATAGGGAAAACACCCTAGTGGAGTCACCAGGTAAGCTTGTAGGATAAGGCTCTGAGGCAAGGCTTACCGAAAATATTTGTTGTCTGAGAAGAATTGACTCAGTGTTCCTCGACAACGGTGCCAAAATGTTATCGCACAGTTTGTAGCTAGGATAAAAGGCTATAAGGTAGAGGGCCAAACTGGCGTAACATGAACCTATCCCACCCAATATCACCATGATAGGAAGGCTCTTTCTATTTAGGGAGGCTAGGCCCAGGGGAGACGTCCCCAATGACTTGGGGTTTTGAAAGGGCAAAGGATAATAGGACAAGAACAAGTTCCCCATTTCACAGATCACCACCAATAAGATAGTCCCGGCTAAACAACCAATAATAAAGTATAACCAAATAAAAGAAAAGCACCTCCTTGAGACAATACAACAAGGAAACTGATACGTGCAATCCTGGTTAGTACTTCATATATATTAAAGACTATCTCATATTCAACATGAGCAATTAAAAGTAAATGTTGACAAAGTCAATGTTTACAAAATAGCAATAGCAGTAATGTCACTTCACCAATAAATACTAGAATGATACAACATTGAATATAAAAAATCACTTTTTAACTCAATTAATGCCTTCGACAACCATTCAATTGCTCATAAAGTAAAACGTTGCTGCAATAAAGATGAAATATTCAAAGATGATGTTAGCAACTTAGGGTTAGTAGGTTAGTCTAGCCTAGGGTTAGTATAGTTAGGGTTTCAATTTAAAAAAAGTTCGAGAGTGTTTGGATTTGATTTCACTTCAAGGCTGGAGGCTGGAGATCAGTGTCAAAGGGTTAAAGGAGTCAATAAATGATGGATGCAAGAGTTGAAGGGAAAGAGATTTCAAAGGACCGGAGGGAAAAGTTTCAAGGTGCTTCTAGAGAAGGGCCTTAAAAATAGAACCCTAGGGGAGAGAGGTTCACTTCAGTGTTGCAAAAGCAAGGCCTCGTGCTCTCTTCTCCTTCCCGGAAAATAGCTAGCCAAAAAACAGGAAAATAGACCAAGACAAGAGGTTTTCCTAAGGGAGGTGTTGCTAGAGCAAGGCCTATCAACAAACCCTAGAACAGTATGACCCTGGTGTAGTAAGACTAGGTTAGGGACGTCTCACTCTTCTTGGCTCGAAAGGGTACAAATAGCATAAGGAAGAAATAAAAGGAGTGTAGCTATGGCTAGGCTCTCTTTTTCCTCTTCAATGACTTAAGGCTTCTCTATCAGGGGACATGAGACAACGACCTACTTGTGTGTTTGTCCCCTAGGGTTTTGATTCAACAATATTTATAAATAGATGCAAGAAATCAAACTACAACCATTCAATCAATAATTTTTGCAGAAAAATACTTACAAATGATGAAGAAATAACCATGCAAACCCTAGTTGTAACACCTTCCTTCAAGAGAAACACCATAAATGCCAAAAAGTCTCTTCCTTCAACAAGTGTGAATCACTTAGTTCAGCCAAAAACCCCAATAGGGCGCTAAAATCAGACCTCACTAATGAGTGAGTGAAAGATGATGATAAAATGAGAGTCAAAACCCTAAATATATAGTGTATCAATGACCTAATTTTACGTTTTCGGTCATAAAAAGGCCGACAAGGCCATAATACCAAAATAATATTGTTTTTACATTAAATTGTCAAATTAAAACTCTAATTGAGCTGCAAAGAAAGTAAAATCCCCTTCAAGGGAGGCACTATCCCTTTCTAGGGAAAATGAGACATCCATGAGCACAACGTTATCCCTCCAGGGGCCTCTCCAACATGCCACATGTGCCATTGCTGCCCAGTCTACCTCCAAAGGTGTCCATGAAGCTGGATGATGTCATGGTGAAGATGGGGACTTCCTAAGCCTTCCAAGGCTAGCGTTCCATTGAAAAGGGTTCATTCCCCCTAGGTCTAGTCGTGTCGGAGTGCCTCTGATGGAACGTCCTCTTCCTCTTTGGTGCAAAAGCCCCGATCCATGTCCATCCTATCTCTACCCCTTGATGGGGTCTCAACATCCATCTAGTGGGATCTTCATCCCCATGGAGGTTCGAACTGGTCATCTCCCCATGTGTACCAGTCCAAATGGTACTTGTCCATCGGGCATGGTCCTGCACATCAAAAGTTACGCCCTCCTTGGGCTCGTCAGTCACCGGGATCATAGCAATGTTAATCACATCTCATCATCAATATTATTAAACATATGCATAAAACCCTAATACATCAGTCAATAGCTCAAAGACATTACAAAAACCTGCAATACAAGATTGGACAAAAAGACAAAACGTCCTATTGGGCTAGTGTCCACAAGAAAAGGAAAGCTTCCAGGAAGATTTCATCCAAGCCATGCAAGTGAGGTGATGTGGCTAGGGGATTTATAGACATGTGGGTGCAGTGTGGGCCAAGGATTCATAATGTTATCTGTGGGTGCCTTTGTAGAAAGCGAGATGTACCTGTCATGGATGCATTTTTTCCAAGCCCGTTCTTGCCTTTATTATTTTTCTTGATTTATTATTTTATTTGTTTTTTCTTCTTCTTTTTCTTTTTTATTCAAGGGCTAACCAGAGGACCCTACCTTGGCATGGGGGCCAGAGATGACAGTGTTACCCACAAGTACTTTCACAGAGATGAGAAGGCTGGCTCATGATGAGACCCCCTTTCCCCTCGCCATGCAACCAAAGGTCACTACCCTGGCGTGGTAACCAGATTGTGGCAATGTCATACTGTTAGGTACCCATGGACCTAATAGGCTGGCTCGTGATGAGACCCCCTATCCTCTGACTAGGTCTTGTTTTATTATTTTCTAGGTCCCTCTTGTTTCTTGCTGAGAGGATTTTTACTGCCTTCTCGGGGATCCCTGGGCAAAGCATCTCGAGGTTTTATTTCTAGGCTTTTGTCTTTTACCAACTATTTTTACCTTCTGGGCCTTTATCCTCTTCTTCCCACATGATAAGGTGAAATCCTACAAACAGGTCAACCCAATGCCCGGACAAGGGGAATGGGATAGATGAGCGGGAGATAAGATGAAACAGTGGTGCTATGATAGGAGCAGACGATGACATTTTAGAATTTCCCCCAGTGGCAAACCAAGACCTATGGGCACAGACTTGCTAGGGAACCCTGTCAATCTCCCCAAGCATGTTCAAGTGGGCCAATGTAAGATCCAAGCAGTTGTTAGAGATAAAATGAATAAGATGCATATATTTAAAGGTTTCAATGATCAAAAGTGACACATACCATGATACCTGGACCAATTACCTCATGGAGCAAGAACCTCTTCAGATACAAGACCAAGCCGATGGTGATGGATGTTGCTCCTACTGACAAGACAAAGCTGATGGAAGAAGAAAAGGATGTTGCTGCTACTTGAACCCATCGAGAAAAGGATTGAAGAAGAAAGGGTTCAAGTGGATATTGTACTGGCGACATCATTGTAAGATGATGCATAAGTCATCTAAATGTTGAGTTTCTTTCTTGGATAGAGCATTGAGGTCGTGCAAGTAAGCGAGGATGATGTGAGAAAGATCATGGAAAACATAATTCATGGGCCATTGAAATGTAGCACATGTATCTTTGAGTATAAAAGGCATGACACAATAAGAGAAAGTATCCCATGGGGTAGTAAAAGTGGTTTTATACTGATTTTCTGGATGGATTTGGATTTGATTGTAGCCGGAGAACCCATCCATAAAGGAGAATTCCTTGGGGCTGACACAGTCATATACAATTTGGTCGATGAAAGGGGTTGGAAAGTTGTCTTTGGGAAAAGCATGGTTGATATCATGAAATTCGATGCAGATGCGAATAATGGCTTGTTTTTTGTTAACGGGGATGGGGTTGGAAACCCATGAGGTATACACAATGGGATAAATGAACCCAATTGTGTGTAACTTGTCGATTTCAGCTTTGATAGCCGCATATTTGGATGGGTCAAGTGGGCGTTGCTTTTGACGGACTGGGGCAACATCTGGCCATGTGTCAATGCGATGTTCAACTATAGAAGGATCGAGGTCGGGCATCTCCATATATGATGAGGAAAAAATATCTTGTATTCATGAAATAGATCTTTGTAAGCTGTGAGTTCCTCAGGGGAGCATGTGGCGCCAATGGTGATTTCTTCTATGATTCCCGGTTTGATGGAAATGTCGATTTTGACGGTGGGGGAGACATTGGCCATGTTTCCTTCTTCAAAAGCATCTGGGGTAGGGATAGGGTTGTTGAACCATTATATATTCCCTAAAGGAATAGAAAACTTGGTTTTGATTGCACATATGGAGGCTTGGATAGGAGGGTCAAAGGCTTCCTATGAGAGAAAAAGCACTCAGTGATGGAGCGCATTCCATGATAAATCGGGGGTAGTGAGTTCCTCTAGGATATCTTTGTCGTAGTGGAAAATGAGAGAATATAGGGGATCCGAGGAGGTGACATGGGTGACTGTCATAGTGTGATTATCCTCAAGTGGTGAAGATGTAGAGGGGATATCACAAACTGGGTGAAATGGATTGCTTAACACAAACCAAATGTTTAGATACTGTGGGTGATAAATTTTCGTAGAGGGAAAGACTTCCTGTGGGAAATGAATCAAAAAATTGGGAGGATTTGGGGGGATATCCTCAGACAGTCTATTGATGAACCATGGAGGGGTGGGAAGTGACTCAGGTTCAGGGGAGGTGATGTTAACAGTGTCTAGAGAGGGAAGGACCAATAGTGAGGTGGTCGGATGTGGTTGAATAGGGATTGAATGACTACCTATGTATGCCACAATTAAAGGACATCGATATGTGAAATGAGCAAGTGAGTCATAGAGAGCGCAAGGGCATATCATTTGTTTGTGGACTGAGGTAGAGACATAATGGATGTCAGTGACGTGGGTACCCAAAAGTGGTGGTGGAGAGGGCTCTTGCTGAAAGGTTTGGCATACTGTCGTTAGTGTCTGGTGAAAATGAGGTAGAGTTGGGAAATGATGAGTGTAGTGGCCATATTATGAATAGATGGCACAAGTGAATTTGGTTCGTATCCCTTTACTTCCTGTAGTGGAGGACGTTGTAGTAGTACTAGACGTTCTTGGTGAAGTTACAAGCGATGTGATTTCTCGAGGGATTTGAATCAGATTGCGTAATTCGGGAATAGAAGGACATATGTTGGTGGGGTGTCCCTCTCTTTTGCATAGTGTGAAGGGAGGTTGAAATTGAGGAGGAAGTGGAGTTGTGGGATATTTCTTCTTCCATCTGCCCCCAGTCGTGGCATTGGTGTTGGTGATTGGGGGTGAGGGTGGCCTGGCCGAAGCTAGTACGGGAATCTGCATCGGGATTCCCTCTGACTAAGGAGGGAGATATGGTTGAGGAACCATCGTGGGTGGGTGTAGATCCATACAGGGATGGCGAGCACCATGTTGGGAAGGGTAAGTGTCGTGGCTACCTGAAATGCTTGAACTCTCAGTGGGGGGTAAAAGAAGGGAATTAGAGTAATGGCTTGAGGGACTGTCTTCCAAAATGGGATTTTCCCCTGGGGGAGGGGGAAGTCAGGGATAAGTGGTGTAGTATGGTTCTAAAGGAAGTCCTGAGGTGATATTTATTCAACTGGTGGAACTTCAAGGTGTGGAGAGGCCTTAGTGGGAGGAATGGTGTCTTCGGTGTTAGTTCCATTGGAAGATACAACACACACTTGTGTTGAAGGGTGTATGAGAGGTGGTGTTCCATGGTATGATCCCAAAAAGGATGGATATTTGAAAATTTTTGGGACCATGTCAATGAGTGACTAGGCATCTGAGCTAGTGCAGACAAGATGTAAGATGTTATCAATGTTGGTGGAGTGGTTAGGCTCGTAATGTGTAATTTGGTCAATGGTGACGATTTTCTCATTGTGGGGGAACATCAATATTGTTCGAAACACAGAAGAGGATACTGCCTTCATAGCATACATGTAGCTACATCCAAACAAGATATTGTAATCAAGAGGAGCGTTGATAACCTCAATGTCGATGAGGATGGTTTTTCCCCTGAGTTCGACGAGGACATTTTTGAAGATCTCTTCAGGGGAGGATGGTCGATCATCATAGGCTCTCAAGGTTATGGTAGATGGTACTAGCTCATGGGAGCCAATTTTATGCCATAGAGTTTTGGACATGATGCATGTGGATGCAATTTCATTGATGATACACCGATGAACCATGATGTTCCGAATATTGACTGGTATCTGGAAAGCTACCAGAGCGGGTAGACATGGTTCTCCGCTATCTAGATCAAATGTGATGAGTCTAGTATCAGCTGGGTCGACTGCTCCCAAGGTGGAAAGTAAGGATTTTCGTTGAGTTGGACAGGTTTGGATGACCTCCAATACAGGCATGGTTGCAGGAGATTACGCCAAGTCATCGACGAGACTGTAATTGTGTGTTTCCCTAGCTTGAGGGTTATTGACATTTTGTCGTAACGGAAGGCGAGGGATACAAATGGTAGGTTCAGTCTTAAGGTGTGGAATCATAAAGGGTGATCTGGATTTAGCTGGAGCCACTTATGAAGTAGTTGGAGTAGATTAAGGGGGTGCACTGTATTGAAGACCATGCATTTGCAAAAGAATTTATTCTTCGCTAGTGAGGAGGCTATTGTGATCCATTGGATTTCCAAGGTGGATGAGCTCTAGGTTTTGATATTGTCCCATTTGTGGTGGGGCATGATGTACCTCCTGTTGGGTATTCATAAAACCTTGGTGTGGAATAGGGTTTTTCAATATGGTTAGGGGTGGATTTTGCAAATACTGTTGTGGGGCCTGCTAAGGGGCAGGTAGAGTTGGAGAATGTGGCGTGTTCATGGATTCTCTCATCCATTTGAAGTTGGCAATTTGGGGGCAATGGTGAGTATAATGTTCGTACTCACTGCAAAGAGCGCAAGGGAATTTCGTCCACAGATTGTTATTATTCTTCCGTTAGCATTTCTTGTTATTTTCCCCTTGGGGGTTCTGGTTACCTTGATTCTGGTTGCCCCCAGTAGGTTGGTTTTGTTGGGGGTTGTTTCCACCTAGTCCCAGGTTATTATTATTTCAGTTTTTTCCTTTCTTCTTGGCATTATTCGAATGATGGGTCAGATTTTCCGTATTCAACTGTTCAAAAGTATGAAGTTGTTGAATGGGAGAGGGATGAACAAAGTTAATGCCGACATGTGGTTGTCCGTGTGGAGGAACAACTTCATGTGGAGGACTAGGAAAAGGGAAGTAAGGATTGTTTTGTGGAAAAAATCCACAGGGTGCATAGGAAGGGGAAGCACTTTCACTAGTGCCCAGGTTATATATTGAGGCAGACGGGGAACTTGAACTTGGTTGAGAGGTCGGGCGCATCATGGGTGTCGGAAAGAGTCCACTCATGGGTGGAGGGGGAGAAATAGGATATGGTTGTTGTTAAGGGGGAAGAGGATAATAAGATGGTCCTCCATATCATTGTGGATATTGGGGTGCACCATACATGGGTGGTGGTTGGTTGTATGGGTTGTGGTGTGTTTTGGTACCAATAAGCCCATCCGTAGCGTGGGACATTCTAGGTTTGTCCTGGCCAAATGGTACGGGTCTGGGTGCATCAGGTAATACTATATATAAGTAACTTGAATGAGCATAAATGAGGTCGAATTGTTGGGCATTACTGATGGCTTCCTCTTCAGAGTGGGGGAAGGTGGATGCCACATCTTTGGCAAGTATAGAGACGAGTGATTTTAGAAACCAATTGAGACGTTGCTCTTTGGTGGTTTATGCTTTACATAAACTACATCGCCGACGCCATTCATGGATGTGGTCAGAAATATGCATAGCCGATTTTTTTTTTGCACTCGAAGGATAGTTCTAAACCAATTTCATGACAAATTAGTAGTTGGGAAAAGGCCAAAAAGGCTTTGGCCAAGGATTCAAAGGTCACATGGGACCTTGATTTTGCGTCCATGTACCATTTGGCCGATGGACCAGTGAGTTTTATTTGAAATAAACTTAAGTGGATGGATTCATCCATGATGTTGTTTGAAGAGCACCATAAGTGGAAGGTCATAACATGGTTGGCATGATCTTCCCCTAGTTTTCCTTCAAATTTTGGAATATTTGAAGGTAGCTTGGTAGGCATATTGGGCCATGTGGGGTCATGTAGAATGGGATCATTTGTGAGTTTAGTCAAATCAATAATGTTGAGAGATGCCAAGTATGGCATGGGGGGATTTGGTGGAGGGTTAGTTCCATCCATGGTGTGAGAAGGTACTGGACCTAACCTTTGAGAGGGATTTGGTGGGGTTGTACTTCACCCTTGAGAAGAAGTTTACTCCCCGCATCCTTGTGAAGGAGAGCTAGTGGATGGATGGCCTTGGGAATTGGACCCAAGAAAAGTGGAACCAAACAAATATTATCCCAAAATAGTGACACGCACGGGGGTGTGAGATGGTTGATCCGGTGACTTGGCAAGACTAGGAACTCCTTTTAGAATAGGAGGGAGATTTTTCAAGTGTCTGGAATGACGGGGATTTTGTGGGTCCCCTATGATGTCCAACTAGCAAAGTGAATGTGTGAAAATGGTGATGAGAGCAATAAATGAACAAGAGACTTGTATAATTTGGGCCTTCACAAGATAATATAACTCACAATTGCGTGTCATCAAATGAACATCATACATAAATCAACTGTAAATAAGAATACATGTGGGTAGGTGGATTTTGTTCGTGTGGGGGAACAAAATAAAACAAATGCTCGTGTCCTAAAAGACGTATTGTCCTTCCTCTAAAAATAGAACTCGACATTCCAAGAGCCATTGGGTCTGAAGCCATTGGAAGAGGAACTGGTGAATGATGAAATAATCAGTTATAATGAGGGGTAGAGGGTGCATATCCCAAAAGAGATGGCGATATTTCCCAATAGCAACACAAAATTTGATCAAGGTGCAATTGCAACCCATAATTTTCACCTAGTTAGATACCCTAAATTTGGTCACTAGGTACCTCAGTCAAAGTGCGACATTTATATTTTCGGCCTCAGAAATGGGTCACGACCTAGATCCTTTCCAAGAGTTGGGTGACTCAAGGGGGTACACACAGAACAAATGGACCTCGGCCTTCAACCCTTCACAGGTATCTCCCTGCCTTATGGTGTAGGAACACTTGACTTGGAGGATTATTAAAGTTCCATATTTGTCAACTTCTAATGTTTGAAAATGTGAGAACTATATAATGGGGGGTTATTTGGATGCCTACCCCCGAGATCCTACCTAGACTAAAAAAATTCTTTTGGCACCTCCCGTGGAGGAAAACTTAGTGATTTTTTAGAAAAAATGTAGATGTGGTGGGCTGAGAGATTGGGGGTGTGAACCAATCTCATTTGAATTAAGTGGGTGTCAATAATTTCCAAAGAAGTAGTGGGATGTTTAGGAATTGCTTTGGAGAAAACCTACTTCAACCTCCACAATTCAAGATGGAAATTATGTGAGTGAGGAGTGACTTTGTGTGTGAGCAAGTGAAAAAATGTGCCAAATTTTAACAAGTTAGGTGTGAATTTGCAACATGTGGAATTCCTATGGTACCTACAAATATTTGTTACCTAGCTTGCTAAGTTTCATTGGTACAACCTTGCGGAATTTTAAAATCCCTAAATAACTAGCATGTGGACATATGGGTCCTTACCAATCCTTTAAACTTCCTAATGTTGTTTATACTAAGAAAGCTTGAAAAAATATCTTAGATTGAAAGCATGTGAGCATGTATGGGCCCATTACTTTGATATTTAAACTCCCCTAGTGATGTAAACTAAGAAAGCAATTTCAAGAAACTATCCTATGTTTGCAAATTGTATTGGCCCTTACAATTTTAAGATGATTTCAAAATGAAACTAAGAGGATCCCTAGGGGGGGCTTTGTCCTCTCCTAAAGATATTTGTTAAGGGATATGAAATGTCCCCTTAACCACCTTTATGATTCTCAAGATCACTCTATGGTGCGAGAGAAGAGCATACTCAATGATCAAAGTTAATTTCCGGTCCCAATGCAAGTTTTTCTATATGTGATAGTAATGATCTCAACTTAAATTTTACAAACCAAACAAGCCATCCACATGGAAACCAAAGAAAAATAGGAGAATAATTAGTTCTTTTAACTCCCTAAGTGCCTATGTTTAGCTAACCTTTCATATGGGAAAGGAGTCTAAGTGGAGTGCATGGGCATTACAATTTGCATGAAAGAAAGAATTTGAAGGCTAGGGGCCTTCAAATCATCATAAAAACCCTTACAATTTTGAAACTCTGGAAATGTGCGCGGGTTACAATTATGACATAGGTGTTGTGGGTGAACAATGCATAGAGAACCACAGCCTTTTGGGTGCACAACACACATCTATGGGATAGAATACTCACGCACTTTCTAATACATGTTTGGGGGGGGGAATTTTTGAGTGAAATTCTCCTCCTCCAACTCTGAATTTGGATTTTGACAGGTAAGGTTGGGTCGGTTTTGGTACCTGCAAGACAAATGGATTAAAAATAAGTTCTCTTTAAGACCAAATAGGGTGGAAATTGATACCTTTCCCCAGTATGGTTGCCAATCTGTTGTGCCTGTTTCGTCACTTGGGTGAGAAAAACAATGGCACTTGCATTCCTAGTTGGGCCTGCTAGACAAGACAAAGGTTAGTGAGTGGATGAAACAAGGGAAACACATAAGATAAACAAGTAAACAAACTAAAACAACTAAGGGAATAAAAAACTATAATTCATAAGAAACTTAGAACCATAAACAATCAACCAATGACCAAGATTATGCCACCAATGGATAACTATATTAGTTGGAAAAACACCGTAGAGAAAAATGAGGATTTATGGGTCCCCTCTTCCTCCTTGGGAGGGCTCTTGAGTTCCCTAATGGATAAATATTCTTACAATGGAAGAAAAATGGAAAATGATGAAGAAAATCAATGCCTATTCCCTCAAGAGGTGAGTGGAATGGTCTATTTCAATAATGCTAGAATGCTCCCAGGAGAAAAGAGGATTCTCAAGGGAGAATTGAGGCAGCATAACAATACTGGGAAGATATTGGTTTATTAGTGCACCCATAACCTCCATTTATAACATTTCTTCAAGGCAATATTCAACTGCTTCTTAGTGTGAACAAGGGGCCCTTTAGGGCACCCTTTGGTCCTTGACCAACCCTGCGTTCAGATTTTTCTTAGATCTGAAGGTAAAATCAAGTTGGGAGTTGGTCCATAAGTGGTTGGGGGGTCGACAAGAACCATAAATGCGTCATTCACAATAGTGTTGTTGGCAGGGGTAGACCCAGGGTTCAACTCTAACAACACACCAACAAGCCCTAACTATTGGCGCTTTCGGCAACACCTGCGAAGCAGATGCAGTCTCACACGAAGTAGCAATAGGGGGTTGTAGGACACATGTGTCTACAACCAGAGGAAATGCAAGTGGATTCAAAGGAACAACACACATAGATCTAGTTATTTTTTATCTCCTTTAGGCCTACTGTGCGAGCTATGTCTTAGATCTAACACAATGATGTAATAAAAAAATAACAGAAAGAGAAAAAACACAACATCAATCACACATGGCAACAATATATATGTGGTTCAACCTCTCCCTGGGGTTACATCCATAGAACTATGTTTCTTGATATTATGTGAAAACATACAGTTCTATCTGCGCACTTAGCTTGCATATCTCTCTCTCCTTTTCTCCTCCTTGTGCACCCAGCTGCAGGGTTGATCTTCATACCCAGCTAAAGATCTTGCAATACAGACTCTCTCTCGATACAATACTTCTCTACACAACAATTCTCATTCTCTTAATCCACAATGATAAACTCAGAATAAAAAACAATCGAACAACCATTAACCAACCTGTCCCAGTTCATCTAGACCTTTCTTTATAAATTACAATGACAAGCGTCTAGGTGTCAAAACCCTAGATACCAAAACCCTAGGTCAACTTGACCCGCATTTTCAGGGCTTCAACACCTTGTCGTTTCTTCTTTCCTGCGAGGTGATCCAAAGCACTCGTTGATGTCTTCTTCCGCTTGCTGAGTTATACATGATCTATCTTCTTTGCTGATCTGTCATCCTTGATCTTCTCATTCAACGACTAGATTTCCCTTACTTTGCTCCTTCTTTTCTGCTTCATTGACCACTTTGACCCAATATCATTCAATGTGCCTTCCGCATAGTTCGTATTTCTCCTTTCTTCCTTAATCTTCGCTTCCTTCGATAACCAAGGGCCAACAAGTGCACAACTTTTCTCATGCACAATCGCGCATATGGTGCATTGTGCACTCTATGGGCTTCGTTGGCCCACGCACTATGCGTGCGCTTCCTTTAGTGAGTTTGCACTTGTAAAGTTTTTCCCAATTGTATAATTTTTTCCTTTTGAAATGCATTTTGGTGCTGCAGGTGAACTAATAGTTCTTGGCATTATTGTATTTCTGTAACCATTTGTGTGCAATGTTGCGGACAAAATTTCAGTGATAAAAAATTTCCTTAGCTTTCTCATTTCCAAGCCTCTTAACCCTGAACTCTATGTCATCTAAAGAAAAAACTTCTTCCTTTGTAGGGACAATAGGAATGGTGTCCATTGAATTAGGGAACTCATAAAGAATTTTAAGGTAGGAATTTCAGTCCCTCAAGGGAATCCTATTATTTTCTTTAGTATTGCATTTTAGAATTTGGCTCTAGAACTTCTTAGGATCCATATTATATAGTTGTGAAAGTTTCTCTTGCCTTTTATTGATATAGTACATTTTTTTCCTTTTAATTAGGGCTTTGTACGTATTGATCTTATCGAGTTTTAAGGACTCATTAGAAGCATCCCTAATGGATTTACTAGCAATTTTGCATTAATCTTTATCATACCAAGGGTTGGTTGTTCTATTATTATTTTTATAGGACACCTTGAAATAGAACTTGTTAATAGAAGTGGAAAGGGTAGTTGTAAAATTATGATAGAGTTCTTCAATGTTGTCCTTATAAGTTAGGAGATTTAATTTACTATTTAAATCCTTTAAGAAAATGTCAACTTTACTTTTGTCAAAATGCAAATTCCTTTGATTATCATAATTCTCTTCAATGACGCTCCTATGGATGGAAAATTTTAGAGTTAGGGTTAAAGGTTTATGATCAGAGTCAGGCTCATGGTCATTTAAAAGGTCAAAAGTTTCTATTTGGTTGGAAAAAAGGATATCATAAATCACATAATCTACAACACTACTACCTATCCCATGAATACAAGTCATCTAGTTGGAGTTTGGCCACTTCATTACCCCATTACAAATGATCAGGTCTTGAGTGGTGCATAGCTTGACCAAATCAGTACCAAAAAAAATCTCAATTAGGTCTTCAAAGCTTCTTTTGTAGCTATTAGATAAAACAAGGTCCTCATTTAGCCATAGAGGATTATGGTTGGAGTCATTAATTAAAAGAGTAGCTTGTTTAGTTGCATTCTTAACATTAAAGTATCCTAGCAGGAGGATATTACCTTCATTTTTCAAACTATAAATATCTTGTTCTAAATTATTATAGGGACAATTGTTATCTAGATTGTTTTTCTTATAAAAAGTAGAATTAATAGGTGCAAAATAACAAATTTCTATATAAATCTTCTTAGCGTTGGTGTCTGAAATTTCTATCCAAATGTATTAATGGAGAGGGTCAATCTTATGTAGTTGAATGTGAGGAGAAATGATATTTATAATGTAACAAGATATGTCTCCTATCCCTCTATGGTGGGATTTTTTTGTTCCATGCCGACCACAAGACAAATCCTTCTATGTTAGGGACCTTAGACTCCTCATGCTCCCAAGTTTCAACTAGAAAAATAATATCAATATCACTCGGGATCCAACTTATCATAGGACCTTTACGCCATGGAAAGCCACGACAGTTCCAAAAAAGGATCCTGAGTGTCCCAAATTCCTATTTATTATTATCCTTCTGGTCTCTATCCCTAACAATAGCTTTTTGATTTCTAATTATTTCCCATTTTCCTTCTTTCCTGGCTTCTTTTACCTTTTGAACTTCCTTCCTTAATTCAACTTGGTATTCGGGAATGAGGTCTTCATTTATAAATATTCCTGACCCTTTTAAGCTCAGATATTAACTAAGTATGCTATATTTTTGGTCATTACGACTTACTTTGACATAGATCAACCTATCTTTGTGATCAATTATTTTTCCTAGCCTCTTTTCTTCTATGAGGTAAGTTGTATCAATTTGTGATTTATTATTTAATTCTTCTTTTACTATTTCTAGCGTATCCTCCTCTTGTTTTTCTTTTATACCAAAAATTATGAGGTTCATGGCTCTTTTGTTACGCTCATGGTCCAATTCTATTTTCTTATCGATTTCCTCTTTGATGGGTTTGATATCCAATATTTTTTCCATATTACTGAGGGTCAAATTATTGGTTAGTTTTTCTTCTATCTCTTTAATTCTATCTCTCAAGTTGTGATTTTCTTCAACCCCTCCTTCTTGGGTTGATTGTTTATGTTTTTCCATTTCTTGAATCCTATCCTTCATTTTCTGCAATTCACTCTTGAACCCTAAGAATCTATCCTCTATTTGAGTTTGAATGGTATCTTTAATTTTTTTTATCAATCATTGCCTCTAGATCTATTAGGAGTTTTATGTCTCTTTCTTCACTCCTTTTTTCTAATGTTTCTAACTCTATTTGGATTTTGGCATCTCTCTCTTCTCTCCTTTTTTCTACTGATTCTATACAATCGTAAAGGATATCTAGGGTGATTTTGGGGGGCCTCCCCCTGTTAGACTGAGTTTTTGGAATAGGTGGTGGAGTGCTCATAAAAATATGTAATGATAATATAATAATTATAATAATAAGATGTAATGCACAATAATAATATAATAGTATTTGTTTTGTAAACACTATTAAAGGGATTAATGTAATAACATTAGGTATTGTGAAGTTTAGGTAGATTAATTATAATAGTAATAAAGATAGTAAACGACTAATACTAGAAAAAAATAAGTTTTGGTAGTGTTAAGATAAGGTAGTAAATAATAATAATATTATTAATGTAATATTAATATTTTAGTAAATAAAATAATAAATATTAATATGTTATTAAAGTATAATACTTAATAGTAATATAAAATAAGATTAGGTTAAACCTTATAAAGCATACTATAGAAATAATAAACTAATTATTAAAGAAACATTAATAATAGATTTTTCTAGGACAAAGGACCTTAATATCNTAATATGTTATTAAAGTATAATACTTAATAGTAATATAAAATAAGATTAGGTTAAACCTTATAAAGCATACTATAGAAATAATAAACTAATTATTAAAGAAACATTAATAATAGATTTTTCTAGGACAAAGGACCTTAATATCAATCAAACATACTCAAAACCAGACCCAAGGGGAAAAAAGACAAGGAGGAGATGGAACACAAAAAGGACTAAAGACAAGAAACCACTCGGAAAACGAAAACAACCTAAAAAATGCAACAAAGAGAGAAAGCAGTAGGGAGGAGAAAGAAAATAAGGAGCAAGAAGAAGAGAAGAAGGAAGGAGAGAAGAACAACAAACTAAAACAAAAAAACCAAAAACATAATTGAAAGGAGAAGGAGGAGACTTACCTTACCCTACATGCTCACTCTATTATTGATTAACATAAACCATTTCTCACTAATCTCCAGACCTCCATCCCTATTAAGATTATTAGGGTGTTTAATGATTTCTATGGCTTCCCTAATTCTGCGCTTAAAGTAGTGATATTATATTGCCATGATTTTAGTATCTTCTAGGCATACATGATTCTTGGTTACATATGAATTCTCTTCTAGGGAAGAGGTACATGTGCAGGCATTCTTGATATCAACTTCGTGCTCCTTGATCCTTATAGTCTGTACAAGCCATGTGGAAACTGATCGTACGACTGTACAGGCTGGCGTGGGCAACTGAAGTGGCAGGTGAATTGACAGTTGAGTTGGTAGGGATGTGGACCAATCCTGGTCTAACATGTGGCATGTTTGAAGGCGAATGAAAGGGTGCCACGTGGCTTGGCTAGGGGTTGCCACATGGCACCCCTTTGTTGGTTTATGGTTTAAAATTTTGATGGAGTCCGCGGGGGTCGAACCCAGGACCTCCGACAAGGGAAAAGGCTTTGCAAAGGTCAGGCTACCATCCCACCTACGTTAGTACTTAATAGTACGTTAATTCCATATTACCAACAACGTGGGGGAACTAATGGTGCTGCCGATGGGTGCGGTTTTTCAGCCCTAGACTTTGGTCACATGGCCCATATGGATGACACCACAGACGGTTAAGGTGCCTATCCTGCTAACAGTGCGAAAAATCGCCCAATTTTCATAACGACGCGTGGTTCTAGGTTTTGGCACAGGAAACACACAAAGCCAGATTCAAGTCACACATAGGTGCATTTTGGTGAGCATGTACAACAAGTTATTGGGAAAAACTTCCAGGAAGTGTATTTTTCTCAATTTTTGGCCAAACTAGGTGCAGGAAGAGCCCATCTAGGGGTTTTTAGAATTCTAGAGCCATCGAAGCCATCTATTTTGCATTCTGAGCATTGTAAAGAACTTATTTTGACACTTTGAGCATATAATGAAAATTATCCATTGGAAGCTGGACCAGAAGATGTAGCCCAAGAGAGGGTGAACTCCTTTATCATTTTGTTGTGTTATGTGCTTACTTTTGATGGTTGTTTATGTGTGTTTATGTTGTTCATTTTAAGTAAAAACTCATTAATTTTATGTGCTTGCAACTTGATCCAATTGCCTAAGACACATACATATTCCACTTGCAAAATTTGTATACACAAACCTTTTTCATTTAAATCATCAGGGGTGACCCACTTATGAGATTATGAGTAGTGTGGTCTATGGATGGGAGGAATGTGGAAGGTTTGCACACAATTGGTTTTTAATTCACTAAAGATAAGTGTCTTTATGTGTTTGTGCAAATGTTATGTTATGAATTATGATGTTCTGTTATGGAATTTCTATTGTTTATATGTATACATTATTATTATTGTATGTTGTTATTATTCTACTTTATTATGTTCATATGCAAAACATATCAATATATTTAATGGTATCAGAGTGGTAAAAGAGACAGTTTTACGTGGCGTAGCCCAACCTAGGTGGCTAGGTACGTTACAAAGGAGAAATGTTTTTGAGTTGTTGGTAACGGGTACATTACAGGTTATTTTCATGCACCTAGAATTGGTATTTCATGTAAATTTGAAAGGAAAACCACTTCAGTCTCAAATGTATACCCTAATCTCAATTTTAAGCCAAATTTAGTGGTTCAACTTGCATACATTGTAGTTGTGATTTTACAGATGTCTATAACATTATATTGGAAATTTTAGACATAAACCTACCTAATGTGGATAAAGGCTAAAAATTTCCTTCTAAAACCAAAGGGCCAAATTCTTAAAGTTGGATATATGAAACTGCAAGGTCTAAATTGTACACTCCAAAAAGGATGATTTCTATGCACAAAGATTCATGACATTTTGATGAATCAGAGGATGGTAGGTTATGAGAGAAACCAAGATCAGTTTTTCATTAAGAGTCATAAAATACTCTTCTGTGCAAAAATAGGCAAGAGATGCTTGGTGAAACCCTCATAATGCACATCCTATTTGTAAAAAGTAACCCAAGGTTGTATTATACCTTAGATTTTAGTTTTGAAAATTCTTGGGGGTGTGGTTTATCATATTAGACATGTTCATATTTTTTGTTTTGCAATTGCAAGTTTAAAGAGGGTGGTGGTGCAAATGAGACAAAGTTTGCCTTGTAATTTGCAAGGTCTAAACTGTACTAAGTGAAAAAATGAAAAAGCATGCCCAAGCTTCCATATATATCCAAAAATGGTTTCATAAGTTTTAAGATGGAGTTACATAAATGATAAACTTACCTATACACATAAATTTCAATTGAAGAACATGAGAGGTTGCTTTCATGCACCTAGAATTGAGATTTCATTTAAATTTAAAAGGAAAAATGCTTCAGCCTCAAATGTATGCCCTAGTTTGAATTTTGACCCAAATGGAGTGATTAAACCTGAATAAGGCGTAGTTTGTGATTTTACACCTCTATATAAACTTATATTAGCATTTTCAGACATAAACCTACTTGGAGTGCATAAAGGATAAACATTGCATTGTAAAACCAAAGGGCCAAATTGTTAAAGATGGCTATATTAAACTACACACCCAAAGTTGGTTGAGGCTGCATAATTTAATATTTAAGCTATAAATTGACGATTACAATATTTATAACATGTTTGTATAATTCTTAGTGCATTTACACTCCAAAATGGATGATTTTAATGACCAAAGATTCATGACATTTTGATTAATCATAGGATTGTGGGTTAGTAGAGAAACCAAGGTCAGTTTTGCATAAAGAGTCTTAAAAGACTCTTCTGTGCAAAATAGGCAAGAGATGCATAGTAAAACCCTTGAAATGCACAAATTGTTTGTAAAAAGTAACCCAATGTTGTATTATACCTTAGATTTGAGTTGTGCAAGTTGTTGGGGATATGGTTTATCATAGTAGGCCTATTCATGTTGTTTATTTTGAAATTTCAAGTTTAAAAAGGGTGGTTGTGCAAAAGAGACAATCTTTTCCTTGTAATTTGCAAGGTCTAAACTGTATTAAGTGACAAAATGAAAATGCATGTCCAAGCTTCCCTGTAGCTCCAAAATTTGTTTAATAAGTTTTAAGATGGAGTTACATAAATGGTAAATTTACCTATACATATAAAGTTCAATTGAAGAATAGGAGAGGTTTCTTTCATGCACCTAGACTTGGAATTTCATGTAAATTTGAAGGGAAAAATTCCTTAGCCTCAAATGCACATCTTAGTCTCAATTTTGATCCCAATTTAGTGGTTCAACTTGCATAAGCTATAATTTTTTATTTTACTCATGTATATAAACTTATATTGACATTTTCAGACATAAACCTACCTGGTGTGCAAAAAGGATTGAAATTGCACTGTACAACCAAAGGGCCAAATTGTTAAAGCTGACTATATTAATATCCACACCCAAAGTTGGTTAAGTCTCCATAATTTAGGATTTAAGTTGTGAATTGATGATTACAATATTTATAACCTATTTGTACAATTAGTAGTGCATTTACACTCCAAATTTTCCCTATAATACCCTAGAACTTGATATTTACAGTCTAAAAAATGAAGGTAATATCCTTCTACTAGGAGACTTTAATGCTAGAAATGCAACTAACTAAGCTATTCTTCTATTAAGAAATTATTCCAACCCTAATCCTTTATGGATAGATGAGGACCTTGTTTTAGCTAATACATTCAAAATAAACTCTGATGAACTAACCGAGAATTTTTTTGGTACTAAACTAGTCAAGATTTATCGTTTTCAAGACCTAATAATTTGCAATTGTGTAATAAAGTGGCACAACTCGAACCAAATCACTTATATTCATGGGTTAGGCAGTAGTGTCATGGATTATGTGATATTCAATATCCTTGTCTCCAACCAAATAGTTAATTTGACCTTTTAAATGACCATGAACTTGAATCACATCATAGACCTTTAACCCTAACTCTAAACTTTGCCATGCAAAAAAGCCGCATTGAAGAAAATTATGATAATCAAAGGCACCTTATTTTTGACAAAAGTAAAGTTGATATTTTCTTAAAGGATTTAAATAGTGAATTAAATCCCCTAACTTGGAAGGACAACATTGAATACCTCTATCATAATTTTACAACAACCCATTCCACTTCCATTAACAGGTTCTCCTTTTAGGTGTCATGTAAAAAGAATAATAGAACTACCAACCCTTGGAATGATAATGAATGTAAAATTGCTAGGAAATCAATTAAGGATTTTTCTAATGATTTCTTAAAACTCGATAAGATAAATATATACAAAGCCTTAATTAAAAGGAAAAAAGGTATTATGCAAATAGAAAGAAAGAACATATTTTACACGTATTTGAGCTTGATCCTAAGAAGTTGTGGAGGAAAATTATAATTTGTAAAACTAAATAAAATAACATTATTCCCTTGCATGATTGGAATTCCTACCTTAAAAGTCTTTACAAATTCTGGCATAATGCCATGGACACCATTCCAAACGTTCCTATAGAGGATGGAGTTTTTTCTATGGAAGACATAGAGTTCAGGGTTAAGTAGCTTGCAAATGGGAAATCTATAGACTTTGAAGGCTACCAAGATAAAAATTTTAAAGTTGGAGGGCATATCCTCATCCCTCACATACACAATCTCTTCAATTTAACAGTCAAGCAAGGTTTCCCTAAACCTTGGATGCAAAGCCTCATTGTACCTATTTTTAAAAGTGGGGATACAAATATTCCATCTAATTATAGGACCATTGTGATTAGCCCCAGTTTATCCAAGCTATACATAGTTATTTTGGAAAACAAGATTATCTTATGGCTATAAAGCCAAAAAAAATACCATATTTAGAAGATATCATTAAACCATGTACCACCTTGTTAGACATAGGATCATTGTGGAGGAGGGTTGCAATAATAAAACCAATCTTCCATTTTATTTAATTGAGTTTAGAAAATATTTTGACAAAGTGCCGAGGACAAACCTTTGGAATAGGTTGGAAGAGATAAAAATGCCTTTCGAGTTGAGGGTTGCTAAAATAAGGTTGTATGATAATGTATTTCTAAGTTTAGGAACACTAAGGGTTGGTTAGAATAAATTAACTACAATATTGGATTCAATCAAGGTTTTATCTTGTACCCTACCCTTTTTGGCATACACATTGGCAAGTTAGAAGATTGTTTAGAAGAAGTAGGTTCTATCGGCCCAACTTTTACTGGTATAGTCATCATTCTTCTTCTTTATGTTGATGATATTTTTATGGCGATGATTCCCTACGATATTGGTGAGAAACTAATAACCCTCAAGGATTTATGCTCCAATACGGGTATGAATGTTAATATCGAAAAAAGAAAGTCATGTGGTAATTAAATCCAAAAATATCACCTACAATACTTCTGTATATGACAACAACACATTGGAGAAAATTCCTTCATACAAATATCTCGAAATCGATATTCATCACAAACTCAACTGGAATTATGACATTGAGAAAAGGATGAATGGAGGGTGGAAATATTATTATGGGCTTGAAAACAATTGTAAATCAACATATCTTTGAATACGAGATAATAAAAAACTCCTCTTTAAGATTTTTGTTACTCCTATTATTGTATATGGATGTGAAGTTTGGGGATGCAATATTCCTAGAGAGTCATGGAAAAAGATACATAAGATCCAAAATAATTATATAACCTATAATATCAAAATTAAAGTAAATACACCCTATCCTATCCTCCTCATAGAAGCAATCCTTTCCCCCAAGAACATGACTATGACCAGATACCTAATGTAGAAGAACAAGTTAAACAACATTGAAGACAAGAGGCTTCTTAAAATTGCTTCAAAATTTAGCCAAAACCACCTTTGGCTCAATTGGGGATGACATAAGGATGCCTAATCTTGGCTAAACCATTGGAAAATAAAGGAAGAGATTATATTGCAAAATAATGATAATATTAAAAATACTATTACATCAAAATTTAAGGAGAAAATGTGGTGCAATAAAGAATTAGAGGGAAAAAGAAAATTAAGATATTATAAGGATGTAATCAACCCTAATCTAGATGAAAAAAAATCTCTATGTTTTAACGAGTGTAAAGAACAAATTCTCATGAGCTCCACAACGTTAGTCAATTCCCAAAATTCCATGGGATGAAAGAATTTCTCACCTTTGTGACACTAAGATTGTTGAAGATGAAAACCACTTGGTGACACTAAGAGGGTTGAAGATGAAAACCTCTTTCTCTTAGAATGTGAAGCATATGCCCAGATAGATCTCAATTCCAAAAGATTTCTCACACTAGCAACCTTTTAACTTAGCAAAACTAATGTGATCTTAGAATGCTTCTCATAATGCTTTTCGAACAAGGAAAATAAATTCTAAAGAATTCCATGTAATCCCTTACCTTCTTAAGATTCAGTAAACCAATTTAATCTTAGTAAACGTCGTCGTCGTCATCATAATCTAGCTCTTGACATACATTTCAAATATATTTATTAATATATTGATAAAAATAATATAAATTTATAAAAAAAAAATTTAATAAAAAAAATTAACTATTAACTTATCATTTAAAATTATTTATTTTATATTAAACTAAATTTAAATTCAAATTTAAATTAGATTTAAATTATATTAATATGACATTGAAGTTTTAAATTTACAACTCTACACACATTAATTCCAAACAAAATTTACTAAACTCATATTAATTCCTCTTTCTTTCTCGATAGTAAAAATTCATGGTTGAAATGATATTTAATGTAATATAAAAGAACCCTCACTTGCAATCATTGAACCATGTCAGGGAAACGAGGAAAGTTTTAGATCTCATGTTGATGACTGAGAGGAGTTTTTGAACTTGCATCTGGGCGAGAACTTCCAAGCTTCGTTAATGGTAGATCTTTGTCATCAGGAGGGTGACAAATACTTAGTTGGCTACTAGGCATTAAAAAACTACATTTTATGGAGCGTGTTGTGAGCAATAGGCCCTGTCTTGTATTTTTTTAGAGCCTTTTTATCCCTTTAGGACAACCTTTACTGCTATTTATAGTCTTTTTTATTTCAGAATATTTTTGGATAATCCATAATATTGGTGATTGTTTGTCGACGTTTTGGATCCAGATCAAGATCCATATTCAGGGCGTAAAGCCAAGGATAAAAGTAAAAAAGAGAAGTAATACATATCTTTTTGTTTGGAGGGAGAAAGCTCAGAAGCCGGATCAAACCCTAAAATTAGTTATTTAATAAAATTTATTAAGTTTTGTTTGGATGGAGAAAGCTTAAAAAGTCAACTTAAATCCTAGAATTAGTTATTTAGTCAAAGAATTTATTAATTATTTAATAAAATAAATTGTTTAGTTTTAATTTTAATAAATACCTAAAATTACTAAAAATAGGTTATATTAATAAAGTAAACAAACTATAAATTTATGTTAGTATAATTAGTATTATAATCAAGGGTTATTAATAATGGTAATTAACCCTAGAATTACTAAGTTAAGTGCTAAAAAAACCCTAGTATTAATAATAATATTAGAGTAGTATTGTTAATGAATTATTAAAGTTGGTATTTACTAGTATTAGAGTTATTAGTGTTGGAAATGAGTATTTTAACCCTTATTTTTAATGTTAGTGATAAGGACTTAGTCTAACTAGAATTTATTAAGTTTATTAGTAAGGTAAAGGTTTTAGGTTAAGCTTATTATATTAGCATTAAGCTCAAGAAAAAAGGGGGGACTAACCCTAGGGTAAAAGACCAAAAGACAAGAGCAAAGAAAAGGATCCAAGGAGAGTAAGGGAGACCTAAGTGAATTTTCCTATTACTGTTGTGATGGATCAAAGGTAGCCAGTTCTCATTTATCTCTAGACCATTGTCCCTATTTAGGTTGTTGGGATGCTTAATGATTTCTATTGCTCCCTTGATCCGACGCTTTAAAAAGTGATCTTCTTTTGCTAGAATTTTGGTATCTTTTAGAAGCACCTGGTGTTTAGTTGAGAGAGAGTGTTCTGCTAAGGCTGAAGTGCGTGTAAGTTCATTCTTTATGTCAGCTCTTTGTTATCTAATCCTAACTTGAAAGGAATGACATGTTTCTCCAATGTAACATTTTCCACAAGAGCACTCTATTTTATAAACTCTTTTGTACATTCGATGGTGAAGGTTGTCTTTCACAGATCTCATTTTCTGTTTTATGGTCTTCGATGGTCTAAAAGAGGTTTTTATTTCTTTCTTACTTAATATCCTGGAAATTTTATCAGTAACTCCTGGAATGTAATTAAGGTAAGTGGTCATACCAAGCAGGTGATTATTCATGGATTGAGGTCTATTTATTTTTCTTTCTATGGCTTTTTTCATTTCATTCTTAATGTCTTTGTCCTTGTAACCTATGCTTTTGAAAATCGTTGAGAGGTGATATTTTGCATGGTGTATGTGCTCTTCCTCAGATATTCTGATAGCCCTTGTGGCCAGGGTGTTAAGAACCCTGATTTTTTGGGTGGGGTGATGATGTGAGCTTGCGTGAAGATAGTTTTCTGTGCAGGTGTTTTTCCTGTAGACTGTGTGTCCTAGGTTCCCATCCTCTTTCCTTTTAATTAGCACATCTAGAAATTTAATGCTTCTTTTATCTTCAAGTTCCATTGTGAATTTGATATGTGTTGAAATACCATTCAGATGTTTGAAGAATTTTTCAAGTTCTTCTTTCCCATGGGGCCATAACACGTTAGTGTCATCAACAAACCTCTTCCATCTTAATGGTTTCAAGGGGTAAGTATCGAGGGCTCTCTTCTCAAAGTGCTCCATGAAAAGGTTAGCAACAATGGGAGAAAGTGGAGATCCCATTGATATGCCGCTCGTTTGTTCGTAAAATTCTCCTTGATAGCTAAAGAATGTGGAGCAGAGACATACTTCGGCTAGCTTTTTTGTTCCAGGGTCACTGACTTCTTTTAGGATTTGGATTGCTTCATCAAGGGGAATTTTTGTGAAGAAAGACACGGCATCAAAGATGATGAGGATGTATTCAAGTTTCACCTTTTCATTTCTTATAATATTGACAAATTCATTTGAGTCCTTGATGAAGGAATCTGTGTGGCGTACTAGCGGAGCGAGAATTTTTGCTACATGTTTGGCTAGTTCATAGGTGGGAGAGCCAATTGTATTGACTATAGGTCGAATTAAAAGAAGTCAGTGACCCTGGAACAACAAAGCTAGCCGAAGTATGTCTCCGCTCCACATTCTTTAGCTATCAAGGAGAATTTTATGAACAAACGAGCAATGTAGCAATGGGATCTCCACTTTCTCCCATTGTTTCTAACCTTTTCATGGAGCACTTTGAGAAGAGAGCCCTCGACAATTACCCCTTGAAACCATTAAGATGGAAGAGGTTTGTTTATGACACTAACATGTTATGGCCCCATGGGAAAGAAGAACTTGAAAAATTCTTCAAACATCTGAATGGTATTTCAACACATATCAAATTCACAATGGAACTTGAAGATAGAAGAAGCATTCCATTTCTAGATGTGTTAATTAAAAGGAAAGAAGATGGGAACCTAGGACATGCAGCATAGAGGAAAAACACCCACACATAAAACTATCTTCACGCAAGCTCACATCATCACCCCACCCAAAAAAATCGGGGTTCTTATTCTTAACACCCTGGCCACAAGGGCTATCGGAATATCTGATGAAGAGCACCTATGCCATGAAAAATATAACCTCTCAAATATTTTCAAAAGCATGTGTTACAAGGACAAAGACATTAAGAATGCATTGAAAAAAGCCATAGAAAGAAAAATAAATAGACCTCAATCCATGAATAATCACCCGCCTGGTATGATCGCTTACCTTCCTTACATTCAAGGAGTTATTAATAAAATTTTCAGGATATTAAGTAAGAAAGAAATAAAAAATGCTTTTAGACCACCAAAGACCATAAAACAAAAAATGCGATCTGTGAAAGACAACCTTCACCATCGAAAGTACAAAGGAGTTTATAAAATAGAATGCTCTTGTGGAAAATGTTACATTGGAGAAACATGTCGATCCTTTCAAGTTAGGATTAAAGAACACAGAGCTAACATAAAGAATGAATGAACACGCACCTTAGCCTTAGCAAAACACTCTCTCTCAACTAAACACCACGTGCTCCTAGAAGATACCAAAATTCTAGCAAAAGAAGATCACTTTTTAAAGCGTCGGATCAGGGAAGCAATAGAAATCATTAAGCATCCCAACAACCTAAATAGGGACAATGGTCTAGAGATAAATGAGAACTAGCTACCTTTGATCCATCACAACAGTAATGGGTAAATTCACTTAGGTCTCCCTTACTCTCCTTAGATCCTTTTCTTTGCTCTTGTCTTTTGGTCTTTTACCATAGGGTTAGTCCCCGCTTTTTTCTTGATCTTAATGCTAATATCATAATCTTAACCTGAAACCTTTACCTTACTAATAAACTTAATAAATTCTAGTTAGACTAAGTCCTTATCACTAGCATTAAAATGAAGGGTTAAAATGCTTATTGCCAACACACATAACTCTAATACTAGTAAATACCAACTTTAATAATTCATTAACAATATTAGTCTAATATTATTATTAATACTAGGGTTTTTTAGCACTTAACTTAGTAATTATAGGGTTAATTACCATTATTAATAACCCTTGATTATAATATTAATTATACTAACATAAATTTATAGTTTGGTTACTTTATTAATATAACCTATTTTTAGTAATTTTTAGGTCTTTATTAAAATTAAAACTAAACAATTTATTTTATTAAATAATTAATAAATTCTTTTACTAAATAACTAATTCTAGGGTTTAAGTTGAATTCTTAAGCTTTCTCCATCTAAACAAAACTTAATAAATTTTATTAAATAACTAATTTTAGGGTTTAAGCTGACTTTTGAGCTTTCTCCCTCCAAACAAGATGATATTTATTGCTTCTCCTTTATACTTTTATCCTTGGCTTTACGTCCTGAAGATGGATCCTGATCTGGATTCGAAACGTCAACAAACAATCACCAATATTGTGGTTATCCGAAAAATTATGCAAACAATCACCACACAAATCTTAACAATCAAAGTCTTTTTGATGTTCATAATGAGTAGTTTCACAGGTCTTTTTTTTTTTTTAACTCTTTTCGGTATCTGAACCAAGTTATTTGGAAGTTTCCTAACTTCCATGTGGATGTTATCTTGTCTATCTACTGACGGTGTGCTCATTTTACACCCATTTTAGGATTTTAGTGGGTTAAGCTCCCATTCATTGGGCTTAGGATTCACTTCCCGTCAACTCATCTTTCTTGGGATTAAAGAACCTTTGTTTTTTAGCCTAGTACTTAACAATGGTTGCTCTATGGACTCAGAAGAGAATGATGACATCCTCCAAGACGTCACGACTCTTATGAACCCGTTGGATGAGGCAGAGTGGCACATGGAAGGTCTTTTCAAAATGATAGACTTGGCTAGCATGTACTCTGGCACACCTTCTCTTATTAATCATCCCTAACCGAACTCTTAAGGAATTAATGCTCCATCACTCTTTTCTGCACCTAGTAACCTCCCGAACCTTTCCTTTTCCCATTCAAAATATCCTGGTGGTGGTTACCCTGAAGTTACCTGTTATATTCATCCTCAACGTCCCTTAGAGTCAGTTTCAAATCTTCATAAAGGTGACAAAGGTGAAGCCTCGGCAAGCCAATTTAGGAACTCTCACTTAAACCATCCACATGCTGGGGTTCAGAAGTGAGTGTGGAAGACAAACAATAGAGTTCGAAGGATGGTATTAGAGGCGGATGTGGGTCTCGAAGAGACCTGTAGATTGGCACTGTGTGGGTTGGTAGGGAGACTATCTTACTCCTATTTAGAGGATAGTCTAGTCACAGATTGGGTGCTTAAAACTTGGACCCCAATCCTCGGGTATGCTTTTGAGATACTCTACCTCACTAAAGGGTGGATGGGGTTCATCTACAAAATCTCGGAGGATGTTACTATTCTACTGGACAGGTTCTGGGTTCTTGGAGGGAGCACACTAATGCTAAAAGGGTGGAGGGTGGCCTTTGATCCCTTAATAGAGCACTTCCAACACAAGAATTTATGGCCCAATTATGGGTTCTATTTCTGGGACTTCCTATACATTTCTGAAATGAGGGGGCTCTGAAGGCTATAGGGAATTCTCTGGGTTGATTTCTTTTCTCTAGATACTTTGATCCTAAAAAATTCAACAAGGAAAGTGGGAAGGACACTGGTGGAAGTTGACATTCATGAAGGGCTCCCAAAAGTTATGGATATAGAATGGCGAGGCCGACATACTAAACATCGATTAGATTATCAAGGTATCCCATTCAGATCCAGCTGGTGTCATTGTACATGCCATCTTTGATGGGACTACATTGGCAAAGTATTTGAGGAAAAGTCGAAACATACCCTAATACAGGAAGATCCTCCGGATTATATGAATGAAGTGGATTCCGTGGGCGGCACATTATTCCACAGTGCAACCGAGACTGATCTCCCTTCATACCCAGTGAATTCACTTTCAGGTAAGTTAAAGATTTTCTTCCCTACACTCTTTTCATCATTAACTCTGTGGGAAAATGAAGCTTTAGAATCCTCCGGGTGGTTATTGCGCTCTACTTATAGTTCAAAAGGGGTTTCCGAGGGGGGTCTGGGCTTTGTTGGTCCTGTTAAGGAGTCATTTTTTCCTTTAAATGAAGTGGGTAAGCCACCCAGCCTAGCCTTTGACCACCTTGATACTACTTTTTCAACTCCTCCATCCAACCTTCCTGCAGGGACACCTTTGATATCAATCACTCAAGTCGGTGAATCGAGGGACTCGATAACGACCCTCAACCCTTCTCTTCCTGTGTTAAATGAGTCTTTGATGGAGCCTGGTTTTAGAGAACCTAAGGAGGATGAGAATTCTCTCAATACAGTACTTGAGTCACTGATTCCATTTATTAGGGATAACAAAGAAGCCATTAAGCTACCAACCTTTTTGGGGAGGAAGCACCTTGACCCTGTAGAGTCATCAAAGGCTACTAGCTCCAAGATCAAGCCGGCGAGGGAAGGGAAATACTTCACATGGTCGAGGGGTTTAGGTGTAGATACCTCACCCATCAAAATGAGAAGCTGTCAAAAAAAAATGTCTCATAATTCGGTAAAGATTTCAGAGTCATCTCCTTCTTCCAGTGACATTGGGCCTCTTAGAGGATTGAAAGCCTTGGTGAGGGATAAGTAATGTTATTGTTCTCCCTAAATGTACGAGGGATTGGAGGCACCCTCAAATTTTCTTCCTTTCGACGTCTATTGGACCACACCCAACCTGAGGTTATATTTCTTCAAGAAACTTTGGCTCCTTCTCAGAAAGCGAGGGGATTTTTATTTAATTTCCGACCATCATGGGCCATTTTCTCGATTAATTCTATGGGTAATTCTGGAGGCTTGTTATCCATGTGGGATCCAAACTTGTTCGATCTAGTTCCATATCTCACGGTGGGTGGTATTTTGTTAATAGGTAGGAGTCTTTTAAATAACCGGGAGATAGCTATGCTTAATATCTACGAACCATGCACAAATCGAAAGACTTTATGGAATTCAATGGAAGGCAACGACATTTTATCTATTAAAAACTTGATCATGGAAGGGGATTTTAATATCTTACTCTCGTCANGGTAAGTTAAAGATTTTCTTCCCTACACTCTTTTCATCATTAACTCTGTGGGAAAATGAAGCTTTAGAATCCTCCGGGTGGTTATTGCGCTCTACTTATAGTTCAAAAGGGGTTTCCGAGGGGGGTCTGGGCTTTGTTGGTCCTGTTAAGGAGTCATTTTTTCCTTTAAATGAAGTGGGTAAGCCACCCAGCCTAGCCTTTGACCACCTTGATACTACTTTTTCAACTCCTCCATCCAACCTTCCTGCAGGGACACCTTTGATATCAATCACTCAAGTCGGTGAATCGAGGGACTCGATAACGACCCTCAACCCTTCTCTTCCTGTGTTAAATGAGTCTTTGATGGAGCCTGGTTTTAGAGAACCTAAGGAGGATGAGAATTCTCTCAATACAGTACTTGAGTCACTGATTCCATTTATTAGGGATAACAAAGAAGCCATTAAGCTACCAACCTTTTTGGGGAGGAAGCACCTTGACCCTGTAGAGTCATCAAAGGCTACTAGCTCCAAGATCAAGCCGGCGAGGGAAGGGAAATACTTCACATGGTCGAGGGGTTTAGGTGTAGATACCTCACCCATCAAAATGAGAAGCTGTCAAAAAAAAATGTCTCATAATTCGGTAAAGATTTCAGAGTCATCTCCTTCTTCCAGTGACATTGGGCCTCTTAGAGGATTGAAAGCCTTGGTGAGGGATAAGTAATGTTATTGTTCTCCCTAAATGTACGAGGGATTGGAGGCACCCTCAAATTTTCTTCCTTTCGACGTCTATTGGACCACACCCAACCTGAGGTTATATTTCTTCAAGAAACTTTGGCTCCTTCTCAGAAAGCGAGGGGATTTTTATTTAATTTCCGACCATCATGGGCCATTTTCTCGATTAATTCTATGGGTAATTCTGGAGGCTTGTTATCCATGTGGGATCCAAACTTGTTCGATCTAGTTCCATATCTCACGGTGGGTGGTATTTTGTTAATAGGTAGGAGTCTTTTAAATAACCGGGAGATAGCTATGCTTAATATCTACGAACCATGCACAAATCGAAAGACTTTATGGAATTCAATGGAAGGCAACGACATTTTATCTATTAAAAACTTGATCATGGAAGGGGATTTTAATATCTTACTCTCGTCAGAAGAGGCCTGGGGTGGGTCCTAGGCTGGTATTATGGATGATTACTATACTGATCTATTTTCATCAAAAAATTTAATTGACATCAAACCGACAAAGCTGGTACCCACATGGAGAAATGGTCTCCTTGGCCAGGAAGAAATATCAAGGAGATTAGACAGGGTTTTAGTCTCAGAGGATATATTAATTGATGTTGGATTTTACAGGTCTTGGGTTGAATTCCCATTTATTTCTGACCAAGCCCCAATATTTTGACAGCTGGAATTACCGTCGGCTTTTAAGATCTACCCATTTAAATTTAATGAATAGTGGCTCAATGAAAAGGAATTTGTGGATTTAGTTACTAAGGTTTGGAAAGACCCTGTTTTTCTCTCCGAAAGGGGCAAACAAAAGAGAATCATCTGGAAGTTACAAGACCTGATTTTTTTTTACCAAAAGCTAGAATAAAGACAAGACGACCAAGAGCAAAGCACAGTTGAATGAGATTGAAGCATAGATTAAAGATACAATTAAAATTATGAGTGGAGATCCCTCTAATGAAGGAGCAGAGGTATCACTACGACAATTGGAATTTGAAAGAAATGAGTTTCTAAGAAAAGAGGAAGATCAATGGAGTTTATGCAACAGGGCACTTTGGTTGGTCAGTGGTGACAAAAACACAAAGTACTTCCATAAGATCGCAATCCATAATAGAGTTAAAAAAAACATCTGGGAAATCAAAAGGGGTGAAGGCGATTCTGTCACAAATCATGACTCCATTAAGGATGAAGCTGTGCTATTTTTTAAGAATTTCTACAGGGCGTTGACTACAATGAACATAGTTGATCAGTGTAAGTTGATAGATTTCTTTCCTCTGATGGTTGATGAAGAAGAATCTACCACATTGTACATTCAAGTTTCCCTGGAGAAGTTGAAATCGATACTCTTTCATTTTAAGAAGGAAAAGAGTCTGGGCCTGGATGGGTGGACAACGGAGTTTTTTATGAACTTTTTTGAACTAGTTGGGGAGGATCTCCTAGCAATGGTGGAAGAATCAAGAACATTAGGCTCTATTGTGGGAGACATAATTTCCACATTCTTGACTTTGACTCCAAAGGCTAATAATCCAAAAAGCTTTGACGAGTTCCGCCCGATTTCTTTGTGCAACCTGTGCTACAAGATAATTTCAAAAATTATTGCCAATCAGATTAAACCTCTCCTGTCAAAGTCAATCTCAATTGAGCAGATGGGATTTATGAAAGGTAGGATTATTCAATATGCAATCAACACAGCTCATGAAATCCTTCATAGTATAAAAAATAAAAAGTTGAAAGCCCTTGTCTTAAAATTGGACTTAAGGAAAGCCTATGATTGTATTGACTGGAATATTCTTAGAATGATCCTTCTCAAAATTGGTTTGGGGATCCAAATGACCAATTGGATCATGTCATGTATCACATCTTCGTCCTTTATTGTTTTACTTAATGGGGAGGCCACAAAAATTTTCAGAAGCGGAAGGGGAGTCAGGCAGGGTTGTCCATTATCACCCCTCCTTTTCATCCTAGTAATGGACAGTCTTAGCTTGTTATTGAAGAATAGTCTTGCAGAAGGAGTTATTTCAGGGATTAAGGTTGCTAGATTGACCAAAATCCTTCATCTACTGGGGACTGGAAGCGACCTGTCTGGGGAACTCACTGTCAAAAACTACCATAATGCGATCCTTTCTACATAGACCCTACCGATTTGGAGCGATTGGAAGTTAAATTTCTGGAAATTTTATTATTTTTTTGGTTGGCAACTGAGAATAGAATATTAAATTCGGACATTCTGCTAAAGAAAGGGTGGGTGGAACCGGGTATCTTCCACCTGTGCAGAGAAAATTCTGAAGATAACCCACACCTGTTTATCCATTGCGCCTTTACAAAGAATGACTGGGCAATTCTGGCGCAAGTCCTAAATTTCAAATTCTCGTGGAATGGTCAAACTATTAGTCAATGTATGGATTCGTGGCTATTGAATAAGACAATGTCCAAAATTCTTCCAATATTGACGAGCTGGTTCATCTGGAAGGAGCACAATATTGTACTCTTTGAAGGGAATACACCCTCGGCGTTGGATGTTGCCTTTAAGACCATAGGAGCGCTCATTAAAAAGCCTACAGACATCAAGTCTCAAGTGTTAAGAATGAAACCAATCATAAGATTACATGGATATACATTGGCATTTTTCGATATGGTAGCTATCGCAGGGGGTTCCATATGTAGGGCAAGGGCTTCTTTGAAGTCTTTAGATGCTCTGGATTATAGATGGTACGTCAATTGTGGAGCAGGATCCAATACCAAAGTAGAGTTATTGGGAGCGTGGGCCACCCTCACTATTGCAAAGCACCTGGAAATACAACATATTCAGGTTTTGGGGATTCCAAAGTGATAGTTGATTGGCTTAATCAATAAGGGAATCTTCAAGCCATTAATATCGAAGGGTGGAAGATCAGAATTCGAGATCTGTCGATAGCCCTCCAAGGTATCAGCCTCCAACACATATTCAGGGAATCCAATGAGGAGGCGGATAAACTATCCAAGCAAGCACTTTCTTCACCGAAAGGAAGACTAACATATTTCACCTGGGATGGAGAGAATGTGGGACCAAATCACTATTTGAACATCTTCTAATTACTTTCCTCCACTCATCATTTTTGTGGTTCCCTCCTTGTTTGAGTCCGGAGTGCAATATTATGCTACTTTGAGATTAGAGTCTTTATTCTTAGAGTTAGGCTGAAGCAGCCTTATAGGGTCAATAGTGCCTATTGCATTTTTGCTATGAGTTGATCGAGGTCTTTCTTGTGTGTAGTGGGGCATTGTTGGTCAGACAGATCTAGTTATTGATCATTATTTATGATGATGTAAGAAAATAAATTATTTTAATATAATTTTTGTGCGAATTTTCTCTTGAACAAAAAAAAATCATAGAACCATGTTATCTCACATCTTAGTCACGGGAAAACTAATGTAATTATTTGTACATAAATATTATATATATCTTTATTATTCATTTTTTTAATTATAATAAATTATTTATATTTTTAAATTTGAAATAATGATGTCAAGTTTTAGTTAAATTATTAAAGAATAAAAAAAGAAGTTATTGGGTATAATATCAATGATATTAAAAATATTTTACAAACTAAATTTAAGGAGAATCATATGATGCCATAAAAAAATAGACGTTAAAATAAAATTAAGATATTATAAGGATGTGGTTAACCTTAATGATGCAGGAGCATTGGCTTCCAAGGTCAAAGTGAAAATGTCTAGTTAGACCTTTAGGTCTTGACATCAGCCCAAGGAGGGGCCTATTGTAAAAAGGAAATTGTAAATCCAATGTAAAAGTATTTAGCTAGTGAATAAGTATAGATTTAGTGGATTCTAACTAGATGAGTATTAGCCATAACAAACTATGTAACCAATTCCTGAGATGGAGGGATGACTAGAGAAGTTAGTGAATGAGTCATAGATAGAGTTAAGTATGGTTTTCTAAAAATAGTAGTTATTGCTTTAGTCTAGGAGTTAGTTGTTGATATGTAGGAGTTAGTTGTATGAGCTGGAGAAGCTTTGATTTGTAAAACGATCTAACGAGGAAAGTATCGAGAGGTAGGAGGTGAGAGGTAGAAATCTGGAAGAGTTTAGTAGAGGAGGAAGATGGATAAATAAAATAAAATCAGGCCATAGACAAAGGAAGTTAGGGGTTTTATTGAGCATGTACAATTTTTTTTCTTTTAATGAGAAAGCAGGTTCATCTTGATTGGGTGTTTTTTTTTTCTCTGTTATACTTTGAATGTACTGTAGTTGAGCAATTGGATGAACAATGATTAGTTATGTTAAGTGGTAACTCATTAGTGCATGAAGACTAGATAAGAAGTGATTGAGTATAATCACTGTGTGATTCCAGTTAGTTGGAGATCGAGTAGAACCAAAGAGGTTCCAATCCTTGGCATAAGTCTATGATGACTTAGAAAATGCTCTATGAACAGAGTGTTTGAACATTTCATTACTGTTGTGTGTGGATGGGTCTAAAACATGAATAAATTGTGTTTCTTTGATTGTGGCCAATCGAAGTATGACTGCCATAAGAAAGTGTGCTTGAGTGTACTCATCGACCTATATTAGTGCACAGAGAATGGTCATCTTCAGATAGATGAGAGTAAAGAAAACCTAAGCAAGGCTCTGAGTTAGCGTAATGGAAAAAATGAGTATTACTTCCATGTGGGTGGTCATTTGAGTCCATTTATTGATATCAATCCATGTGCAGAGAGTAACCACGACTTGATGATGAAGAAGAGACGAGTTTGCATAAAATTCTTGTGGGAATGTATAAAATTCCATGGAAGGAATTTTACACAGTCCATCGACGATGTCTGTGCATCATATGAATGATCTAACGGTGGTAAGAGTATTCGAAAGCCAATGTGGTAGGTAAGAGTTAGATGTTGTTTTACCTGATAAACAGTTAAGGATGTGAGACAGGTGAGATTGTGTGTATTTTTGATCGATGACATATGGTTGATATCGGAGTTAGAAATAAGAGAAGGTTAAGAAACCCTACCATTGCAATGGATTTTACACACTTGTCTTGGTAGTACACTCATCCTAAGATTTGACATTGTGACAAGCCACCGGTCATACGATTGAAGTCTTATGACGTGTGGAGGTGCTCGGTGGTAGGGGTTAAGCCCTTTTGAAATGTTAATTGAGTTGCCATAGCAATAAACCCTAGGTTTTGAAATGACAGTCACATGAATTGTAAAGTGACAAAGGGAAGCGTTTAAATATAAACGAGAGATTGCATATTGGGAGAGGAACACCAATAGTTACCGAGCTCTCAAGCTCGTGGAAAGAAAGAGACCTGGTGGGTTGAAAAAGACTAGGGTGCTAAGCACAAAAAAGATCTTGAGTGAGTTAACATTAGAGGAAAAGTTGATAAGTATAAGGGGAGAGTCAAAATTGGATAGTGAGCTAAGTTTAGAGTTGAGTCAAAGTGGATAATCAAGGCTTCAGAGGGGTTTTATGAACCTAGTAGAGTGTGTGTCAAGATGAAACACACTAGAGTAGATAGGTCCTCGGGTATATGGTAGGCTCGTTCTTGGGCCTGCTATCAATTTTGGTATCAGAGAGGGAAGAGAGTAAGTTTACTCTGGTGAAGGAAAGAAACAAAGAGCAAGACAATGTTGAAGGCAAAAGACAAACTAGCAATCTGTACAGAAGAAGAGCTTTGCAAGCAAGTAAAGAAGAGGCTTCTAGCCTAAATAGTAAGTTAGATGGAGATACATACTTTGGGAGGAGTTTTTGCATACAAGGGGTAGCAATAGTTAGTGAAGCATCTCAGTAGAATAAGATCACAACCTTAGTAGCAGTGATAAAGGAAACTATCAAGGGTTTCTGAGAGAAAGCAAAAGTGTGGCAAGGACCTAGTATTTCAACTGAGGACTGAAGTACAAGAGGACAATTGTGTTCTCTAGTGTAGATGAGTTGTGGGAGTAAGCCTAGAAGGAGCATAGAGAAGTGCTTCATAGGGTTGTAGAAAGAGGACCAGTACTTGCTAAAAGACCAAGCACAAAGGAGGCTTGGTGAGGTAAGTTGTAGCAGGGAGAAATTTTACTGCAGAGGCTAGTGCAGCTCATAGAGAGCGAAAGAAACTCAATAATATGACTATTGAAATTCATAGAAGAGGTTTAGGAGGAAGCCACAGAGTGCATAAAGAGGGTGTCAAAGCCAATGGAATATGGAGACAGTTGAGTGATGAAGATTACGAGAGAGAGAAGGCTGAGATAGAATTCCATCTAGAAGTCATGATGGAGCTATTATAAAAGGAGAAGGAATATCAGAGGTGTGGCTTCCTTATGAGAAGAAATATTAGGTGGCATAAGCTACAAAAGAGGAAAGAGCAACTGATGAATGCTTAGTGGGAGAATGAAATACTCAAGGCAAGTGGGTATCTAGGAGAAGACTTGAAGACTAAAACTTCAAGTGAGGCAAAGAGGTCTACATGTTTTAAATATGATATTTTGTGTATGTTTGAAGGTGAGAAGAATGAAGAAGGACAATGTGCTACCATTGTCACAAAGAATGAAGGAGATAGAAATAGTCTTAATTATGTTTTGAAAGAAGATGAGACAACTGATTCTCATGTAAATGTCCATGCATGGTTGAGAGAAGTTGTTTCTTTTCAGCATGCAGAAAAATTTGAAAGCATTGAAGGATTTTCGAGTCCTATAAAAGTCTTAGAACAACACGAAGATTTGATGACTAAATCATCCAATAAGACCATTGGGTCTTGGGATTTTGAGATTGATAATTTGAGTGTGTTTGCAGGTATTGCAAAAGGAAATCCATCTCTTGGAGTTGTCTTGAGTGAAGTGGAAAGTTGTCAAGAAAGGTATGTTGAAGAGTGTCTCTCAGATGAAGACCAATTTGAGTTATTGCAGTAGAAGGAATTTATAGATTCCTTACTTAATGAGGTTAACATCTCCAAGGAAGGTGAGACAATCATGTCTCATATGAAGGAACCTATTATTGTTAAGGAAAGGGAGAAGTTGGATTGTCTAAATGACCAAGAGAAGATTGTAGGACAAACATCTAGAGATGTCACAGTGATGGTGGATCAAAATTCCATTCCGATGAAGGATGTTGAAGCAGTATCACACAAAAATTGGACTTGTAACAAAGAAGAGGATAGTGAAGATTGTACAGAGTTTTCAGAACAAATTCCATGTGAAATGGCAGATTTGTGTCATGAGCTCAGTCTTTTGGAGAATAGACTAGCAAGTTAGAGAATGAATATTTTGAGTCTACAATTGAAATTGGATGAAAGTGAGGCAACTATGTCTCAAGTTGAAGAAGAATCAATCTTAGAACTGAAAGAAGCTAAATTGTCTGTCAGAATCAATCAAGGAGTTAAAAGACAATCATTGGAGGTTGACAAGATGGAAGAGGAGAGTTATGTTGAATTTTAAGAACAACATAATGATGAAGTGTTTGAAAGGAATCAAGTAGGAAGTGGATTGTTGAAATGGTTGTTGGAAGAATTTGAGTATGAGGAAAATATTGCAAACAATGAACAGAAGAAGGATATTGTAGAGGGAGATAGCTTTCAAGATATTCAGGAAGTTTGGGTGGCAACAATGTCCAGAACAATATTTGTAGCCATAAATGGAGTAATTCCAAGTGAAAAAGTAGAAATTGAAGCAAGAAGAGCTGAAGAAATAAATCAACGGCTTAGTGATGAATGGATAAAGTGCAGCAAAATACAATGGCAGAGTAAGGAAACCAAAATTAGTTTACAGTAGTAGACTGAATTACAAGAATCCATAGATGAATTGTGGAACCTAATGAAGATACCTAAGATGAGTTGTAGCAGAATGAAGAAAGCAGTCCACTATGGAATTATTTGGAAAGTGAAGAACAATGAAGGTAGAGACAGTGGAGCACTAGAGTACAAAGTATGGAAGCCTGGAAAATTGTAGCTGAAGAATGATGAAGACAATGCAGCTTATGGACAACAGAAAAATAGAGATTGGGATCCAGGAAAGATGAAGACTGAAGGAACATGATCAAGTGTGTTGGCGACGAAAGTCACCCCTGGATTGCAGCAGGGGCAGAGCCCGACGCCCATCAGTTTTATGTCACGGTTTGTTTATAGATGGGGTGACCGAATGGAAGCCAACTCAAAACGATATCATACCAACTCCGAAACTAGACTGGGTATGCAAGGGCAAGTGAGGTCTCAGTCAAACTTCAGACAGTGAGTCGCAGTAAGGGTGAGTAGGAGGAAGACTTGTATTAGAAAAATGCAGGGGTCTGTTGTAAACATCTGGTTGCTAACAGACTATAGAAGAAGACGTCTGAACTCAAGGTCTTCTCACATTCAAACACAAAAACAAGAGAATACAAAAATGCAACAATAAATCCTTTATCATAACATCATTGCAATAATTTGCACGAATCGGTCGTTTATGAACTCTCTCAGCGAGACAAAAACCAGATGGAGTGAGAAAACTGTCTTTCATTAACCAAGAAATCTTACATGCCAATACATAACCAGAGAACTAGAGTCTGTGCTAAAACTTTACAATTGGGAGCTGCGCTCTATCGCCGATCATTTACAAAAATGCCAAGACTGAGTTTATAAACTCATGGAAAAAAAAATCGCCTAACAGAGGCGTGCTCGTCGCCCAAGGTTCTATGTCCCTTTAGTCAAATTTCGGACGGATTTTCTTTGTCAGACGTGACCTTGACTGCGCGCGGCTCCTGCAAGGGGAGTAGCTGAGCCATTAAGGGATGAGCTAGCGTGTGCAGACCTCCTCCGGTTGAGAACTTGACCTAGCCTCTTTGGAAAAGAGGGTACGCAGGACCCTTTCGAGCAGACTGCTCGCCAGACCCTCCATACCTCATACTTAATGAACGATGGGAGGTTTCAACTACCTCTTATGGCTGTCATTTACTCCAGGCATAGACCAGGGTTGAGGCCGAGTCCGATGGAACCTGAAAGTTGCGGATAAGAGAGGAGCAGGTCTTCCTTCCCCGAAATCGCGATGGGAAAAATGTCGGGAGACCCTAACGGTCGCCACGCGTCCCCCCACTGATCTGACGGTTCAGGATTGATTCGGCAATATGGCAGGCCCAGGTGGCCAAATGATAAACGTAAGCACCCTCCTCCAGGCTCGTTCCTTTACGACCAGGCGCCATAACCGTGGGTCCGACTTAGAAGAGCGCTTATCGACATTTTGGGGTTCGGGGTTTCGGGTTGTGAAATGACGAGGGACTTTTCCCCTCGAACTCCCAAAAGCCGATATGCCAATATGACTGGATTCTGCGCCACTAGATCGGACGAGCCAGATTTAGTCCCGAAATCCCGATGACCATTGTTCTGCTTTGTGGATGAATCTTGGCTGCCGACAGCAAAAATTTGTCCGCTCGCTTGACTCATAACCAGAAAAGAGGGCCTTTCCCTGCTGCGCTAGGTGATTCCCGTGTATCCTACAGACCTGAATACTCTTGTGCCTAGGACAAGAAATATCGCTAACATTAGGCTCCATGGGGGATAGAGTCATCCCTGTAATGCTCTAAGAACTCATTCCGAAACTTCAGTGCCTCGTTGTTGGGCTATGGAGTCAAGTTCAAAACCTCTTACTGAGAAATATATGCCAAAAGGAAAATAAAACAAACAAACACGCCTTCTCAAAAGAGCTTATTTATGTATATGCCCTAAACTACTAAACTGAATATATATGAGCTAAGTGAAAGAAAATTTCCACCATAGCCACCCATGCTGCTCGGTGATTCGTCCCTTCCCTTTACCGCAGTTGCTCCATAAAATGCCAGGGAGGTATGACAGCCAGATGAAAATGAGGTTAACCATGATGTCCATACCCCCAAAAGTTGAGAAGGGGAATAAATTTATAGGCTCCAAATCCTTTGGGAAGCACCACTCCATATAGGACCCCACAGGGTCACAATATAAAATGCCAGGGGAGTTTAGTTGGTCAGAAAACATCTCTTGTCCTCTGCGGTTGTTCACCTATGGCATGATGTCTTCAGAGTGCACAAGTGGGTGGAGGACAGATGCAGGCTGACCAATGCCAGATGACACCTGTCCACAAACAGGCTCTGGATAGGAGATGAGATGTCTACTAACCCCTTCCTCTTTATGCTTCTCTGTGCTTCCTACAAGCCCGGTAGAGCTGATTTCCACCCATGGCCTTTCCTTAATCAATAAAGGAACAGGCTCTATAATGTGGTCTTGGAAATCTTTCATAACACAATACTCCCTTGCGAGTATTGGTGGATTAATCTTTATAGAACATTTTAGGAAATCTGAAATGTAGGACTCCATGTGTATGACCATCGGATTGTGGGGAATATGACAAAACCTTGGCCGCTTCAGAAGACCAGGATGCTCCTTTGCAAGAAATTCTCTGCTCACAAAAGAATGTCCCTCTCCCTCCTCGAAAAGCCACTCTGGATCTTCTATAGTTGTAGCTTTTACCCCAAAAAGATGATATTCAAATAAAGGTGCAGTAGGCTCTAGGTCATAATGACCACTTCTGGGTTCTTGTTCCAGATCTGATCCATAATTGCTAAATCCTTGTTCAGATTCTGAAATAGACTGATAGTCTTCTTCCTCCTGTATATGCAAATCTGCTTGCTTATGAGTCCACCTGCTAGCCCTGATGGTTTCTTCAACCTCTATAGCATCCTCAAACAGATGTATCAATGATGAGGATTTCCTCTCTTTTAGGAGGAAGACTAGCTCTAGATGTTGAGCCATGATATAGTACACCATAGCAGCAGTTTCTGTGGGTTTGATCTCTACAGGCATGCTATGATAAGCACTAAAAAATCTTCTATTGAAAATAGCCAAGGCTTCATCTTCCCCTCTTCTCAAGTCATTAAACTCAGACCAATATTGATCAAGGGACTTGTTCTCACCCCAACCTTTTAAAAAAACATGGTATAGTTCGGTCCAGGAACCAATAGAACCGGTCTCCAGACATCTAAACCACGCTGCAACATCTCCAGACAGGGAACGTGAGAACATCCTCATGAAAACATCCTCGTGAATGATCTCAAACTGATCAATAAGGGTCTCAAAGGCCTCTATATGCTTCTCAGTTGTAACATGACCTTCCCCAGAAAATCGAGGAAGATACTCAAAGAAATCATGAGGATAAGGGTTAAGGTGATATGGAAGCCGCAGAGGTTTAAACGACCTATTTCTAATTTTGACTTGAAAAGAGGTGGGTTGATCATGGGATTCAACGAGAGGCTGGGAGGGCTCAGTGGGAAAAACAGGGGGTAACAAGGTCTAAGAAGACTATGAATTATCCTCAACCTCCTCAGAACTACAAGGGAATTCGACTCGAAGAGGAGGTGTGATACAGATCTCATCTTTAAGGATAGGCAGAGGTGAAGGCACAAGATCACTATCTACAACACAAGAAGAGGGTATGCTTTCTTCTTCCAAGGCTGAGTGGATAAGAGGAGGCTCAGGGACATCAGAATGTACAAAGCAGAGGAAAAAATTCTCTATAAATGAAGGGAAAGAGAATAATGAGCTGATAAAGAAATACAAAACTTCATGCAGTAAGATCATAAACTGATACCTAGTCTTTCCCTTCGACATGGACTTCCTTCTGTCAACAGAATTCCCTCCGATGGAGTCTTTAAATGTGGAGTCGCCAGGTGAATGCTATTTATAACGAGTGTGTCCAGTCTTCGTTCACCATCAAAGACCAGAACTGAGCTTTGTGTCTCCTAAGTGCTACCAGGTGTAGCCAGAGGCACTGCAACAGAGGAATTACCAGGTGTAATGACCTCAGAGGAGTCGCCAGGTGCAAGTGCAATCTTCAAGGGTTCTGATATCTGATGCACCCTCAGAATCAGAAGCTCGTTGTCGTCCTACCTGTTAGCTCCCAAAATGAATCTGTCACCATGGTTGCATTTGTGGTTGATAGCATGGCTATTGGTAGTTTTCTCAAATTGGTTTTGAGTTTTTCTAGCTGCAAGACTTAGCTTTTGATTTTTGTCTTAGAAATAAGATGACCCATAAAGTTCTTCTCTTTAAAATTTTCATAAAATGTTTTCAACAGCTAACGCGTGCTTAAAAGATGATGGTTAGCTAGTGAAAGTGGTGAATTTCAACATCTAAGGAGCATTTCTCACAGGTCGTTAGCTGGTGAAAGTGGGGATTTTCAAACATCCAAAGAGCATTTCTCATGGGGTGTGCACTGGTGAAAGTGGTGACTTTCAACAGCTAAGGAGCATTTCTCACAGGTTGTGCGCTGGTGAAAGCGGCAGTTTTCAACAGCCGAGGACCACTTCTCACGGGTTGCGCATTGGTGAAAGCGGAGATCACGTGCGTTTTATCCACGTTGTAAAAAATCTAATGATGATATGTTCAGCCCACGTCATGCAATCAAGAATGATGCGTTGGTGAAAGTGGATGATCAGGGAAACTCGAGTTGCACGTCTAAATCGGATTGCAAAGAGGATCTCATTCAGTAATGCATGCTTCACAATCATGGCGTCAGAAATGGAAAATTTGAACCCATCATCCCAGGTACAGGAACAATACTACATGGCCGGTGACATCAAATCGCTGCATCATTTCCCCAACACACATCACCCACAATTGTATGGTAAGTTTTCAATGTTGAAAAACAGAACCGAGTATTTTCACTAGCGCAAGACCTCGGCCCAAATAGCATATTGCAGTGTTTGGTGTGCATAATCATTTGGGGTTTTGAATTGCAAATGGCAAGAAGACGCAGTGGCTCTTTGTTGAGAAAAGAATTGGACAGTCTGTCCTTCCTGTTAGCGATAAAAAATGCACTGGCATTTTTGAAAGAATGATGCTTAAAATTGCAAGGCACTTTTCAATCCCTTCCGGAGATCCAAATGAAGATTTTAAAACACCATTGGAAAGATTAGGATTTCTAGATGTCGATCGACTATTCAGGCATGAAAAACAGATTTTCTATGACCGAGAAATTTGATTTTGAAAAATCTGCTCTTTTCACCAACTAATTCGTCAAAAATTTTGCTAGTTAGCTGGTGAAAGCGCCGCCTTTCACCAGCTTAGGAGCGGATTTGTCGGTAAATAAGCTGGTGAAATTCTGTCACGGCCAGAATGTTACGGTTTTCGCCCAGATCGTAAATTTTTACATGAGAATGAATTGAAACCTCTTCTAAGGCTTTATTAATGAATTATCAAATCTATCTAATCAACCACTTTTGGAAAATGAAGAGAAGAAAAGGTGTACAAATGTCATTTACCATCTTTAAAAGAGGAAGAATTTCAGGGTTTTGGGAGCCACATCACATAATTCGAATTTCATTATCAGATTATCAAACCAGAGAGTCTTGGGAGGCTGAGCTACACATCATCAGATTTCAACCACATTTTGAGGGCCAGCAGATAAAGATTTACCTTATTTTGAGGATCTATTCCTATTCCTTTGTAAATGTTGTTTGTTTACTATTTCTAGAAATTCAGATCCATAGTTTTAGGATCTGATAACTGAATTGTTAAGCTATAAAGCTACATAAGGAAGATGAATGAAGGAGGTTCGATTTCAGATACTTGTTATACTATGATTGTAAGCAGACTTGAAGGATAATACAAAGATAGATTTCTCTCTTCTACAATATCGGATTCCTCACCCATCTCTCTCTGTTTTATGTAAATTGTTTTAGCTGCAGTGACTGTCATCTCACCAGTCAGCTCATAATTTATTTAAAATTGCTTTACATAGTTTAATAAGCCCTACATATTGTATTTGGCTTATTAGCTCTGTCTTCTCACTCACTTAAGATTTTCCATCTGATTATTGTTTTATGAGAGCTCTGTTCATTTGATTACCCATTTATGGTCTGAGTACTCAAGTTATGATTTGTTATCTCATTGATTCACCTATAAAATACCAAAAAACCATTATTTCTAAGTTACCAAGCATCCTTAGCTTACAACCCTAAGGAGTTTCTTGGAGTGATAACACTACCCAGGGAAAATATTCAACTTCGTCCCCGGCAATGGCGCCAGAAATGTTGGCGATGGAAGTCACCCCTGGATTGCAGCAGGGGCAGAGCCCGACGCCCATCAGTTTTATGTCACGGTTTGTTTATAGATGGGGTGACCGAATGGAAGCCAACTCAAAATGATATCATTCCAACTCCGAAACTAGACTGGGTATGCAAGGGCAAGTGAGGTCTCAGTCAAACTTCAGATAGTGAGTTGCAGTAAGGGTGAGTAGGAGGAAGACTTGTATCAGAAAAATGTAGGGGTCTGTTGTAAACATCTGGTTGCTAACAGACTGTAGACGAAGACGTCTGAACGCAAGGTCTTCTCACATTCAAACGCAAAAACAAGAGAATACAAAAAATGCAACAATAAATCCTTTATCATAACATCATTGCAATAATTCACATGAATTTGTCGTTTACGAACTCTCTCAGCGAGACGAAAACCAGATGGAGTGAGAAAACTGTCTTTCATTAACCAAGAAATCTTACATGCCAATACATAACCAGAGAACTAGAGTCTGTGCTAAAACTTTACAATTGGGAGCTGCGCTCTACCGCCGATCATTTACAAAAATGCCAAGACTGAGTTTATAAACTCAGAGAAAAAAAAAACGCCTAATAGAGGCGTGCTCGTCGCCCAAGGTTCTGTGTCCCTTCAGTCAAATTTCAGACGGATTTTCTTTGTCATACGCGACCTTGACTGCGCGCGGCTCCTACAAGGGGAGTAGCTGAGCCATTAAAGGCTGAGCTAGCGTGTGCAGACCTCCTCTGGTTGAGAACTCGACCTGGCCTCTTTGGAAAAGAGGGTACGCAGGACCCTTTCGAGCAGACTGCTCACCAGATCCTCCATACCTCATACTTAATGAACGATGGGAGGTTTCAACCGCCTCTTCTGGTTTTCATTTACTCCAGGCATAGACCAGGGTTGAGGTTGAGTCCGATGGCACCTGGAAGTCACAGATAAGAGAGGAGCAGGTCTTCCTTCCTCGAAATAACGATGGGAAAAATGCCGGGAGACCCTAACGGTCGCCACATGTCCCCCCACTGATCTGACGGTTCAGGATTGATTCGGCAATATGGCGGGCCCGGGTGGCCAAATGATAAACATAAGCGCCCTCCTCCAGTCTCGTTCCTTTATGACCAGGCGCCATAACCATGGGTCCAGCTTAGAAGAGCGCTTATCGGCATTTCGAGGTTTGGGGTTTCGGGATGTGAAATGATGAGGGACTTTTCCCCTCGAACTCCCGAAAGTCGATATGCCAATATGACTCGATTCTGCGCCATTGTATTAGACGAGCCAAATTTAGTCCCGAAATCCCGATGACCGCTGGTCTTCTTTGTGGATGAATCTCGGCATCCGACAACGAAAATTTGCTCGCTCGCTTGAATCGTAACCAGAAAAGAGGTCCTTCCGCTGCTGCGCTGGGCGATTCCCATGTATCCTGTAGACCTGAATACTCTTGTGCCTAGGACAAGAAATATCGCTAACAAAGTGATCATGTCTTCTTCCTAATTTGGGAGTCTGATGCAGGAGGATTGGCTTCCAAGGTCAAAGTGAAAATGTCTAGTTAGACCTTTAGGTCTTGACATCAACCCAAGGAGGGGCCTATTGTAAAAAGGACATTGTAAATCCTATGTAAAAGTATTTAGTTAGTGAATAAGTATAGAGTTAGTGGATTCTAACTAGATGAGTATTAGTCATAACGAACTATGTAACAAATTCCTGAGATGGACGGATGACTAGATAAATTAGTGAATGAGTCATAGATAGAGTTAAGTATGGTTTTCTAAAAATTGTAGTTGTTTCTTTAGTCTAAGAGTTAGTTGTTGATATGTAGGAGTTAGTTGTATGAGCTGGAGAAGCTCTGATTTGTAAAAATATCTAACGAGGAAAGTCTCGAGAGGTAGGAGGTGAGAGGTAGAACTTTGGAAGAGTTCAATAGAGGAGGAAGATGGCTAAATAAAATAAAATTAGGCCATAGATAGAGGAAGTTAAGGGTTCTATTGAGCATGTACAATTTTGTTCTTTTAATGAGAAAACAGGTTCATCCTGACTGGGTATTTTTTGGTCTCTATTATAGTTTGAATGTACTGTAGTTGAGCAATTGGATGAACAATGATTAGTTATGTTAAGTGGTAACTCATTAGTGCATGAAGACTAGATAAGAAGTGACTAAGTAGAATCAATATGTGATTCTAGTTAGTTGGAGATCGGGTAGAACCAAAGAGGTTCCAATCCTTGGCAGAAGTCTATGATGACTTAGAAAATCCTCTATGAATAGAGTGTTTGCACATTTCATTGTTGTTATGTTTGGATGGGTATAAAACACAAAGAAATTTTGTTTATATGTCTATGGCCAATCGAAGTATGACTGCCATAAACAAGTGTGCTTGAGTGTACTCATCGAACTATATTGGTGTGTAGAGAATGGTCGTCTTCATACAGACGAGAGGAAATAAAACCTAAGCGAGGCTCTGAGTTAGTGTAATGGAAAAATTAAGTATTATTGCCATGTGGGTGGTTGTTTGAGTCCATTTATTGATACCAATCTGTGTGCAGAGAGTAACCATGACTTGATGATGAAGAAGAGATGAGTTTGCAGGCGAAATTCTTGTGGGAATGCATAAAATTCCATGGAAGGAATTTTACACAGTCCATAGACGATGGCTGTGCATCATATGAATGATCTAACGGTGGTAAGAGTAGTCAAATGCTGATGTGGTAGGTCAGAGTTAGATGTTGTTTGACGTGATAAAAAGTTAAGGATGTGAGACGGGTTAGATCGTCTATAGTTTTGATCGACGACATATGGTTGATATCGGAGTTAGAAATAATAGAAGGTTAAGAAACCCTACCATTTCAATGGATTGTCATGTGGAAAACGGTGAGTGGCATCACACTTGGCTTGGTAGTACACTCGTCCAAAGCTTTGACATTGTGACAAACCATCGATCATATGATTGAAGTCTTATGACGTGTGGAAGTGCTCGGTGGTAGGGGTTAAGCACTTTTGAAATGTTAATTGAGTTGCCATAGCGATAAACCCTAGGTTTTGAAATGGCGGTCACATAAATTGTAGAGTGACAAAGGGAAGCGTTTAAATAGAAACAAGAGATTGTGTATTGGGAGAGGAACACCAATAGGTATCGAGATCTCAAGCTCATGGAAAGAAAGAGACCTGGTGGGTTGAAAAAGGCCAGGGTGCTAAGCACAAAAGAGAGCTTGAGTGAGTTAACATTAGAGGAAAAGTTGATAAGTATAAGGGGAGAGTCAAACTTGGCTAGTAAGCTAAATTTAGAGTTGATTCAAAGTGGATACTCAAGGCTTCAGAGGGGTTTTATGAACCTAGTAGAGTGTGTGTCAAGTTGAAGCACACTAGAGTAGATAGGTCCTCGGGTATATGGTAGGCTCGTGCTTGGGCCTGCTATCACTTAATCTTGAATATCAAAAGTATCTCTCTATATGACTAGCTTAAAGAAGATAATCAATATTGTTACAATACGAACTAGTTATGATGAGTTGCATAGTGACACTGGTTGTTGGACAATTTCAAAAAACATCATGGCAAGAGGGTTGAAGATGAAAAACACTTTCTCTTAAAATGCCCTACCTATATCCAAATTAGATCTCAATTTCCAAATATTTGTTACAATACCAACCTTCCTAACCTTTTAAGTCATCAAAACTTTAGTGATCTTGGAAAGCTTCTCTTACTGTTTTTAAATCATTGAAATCACATTTTAAAGAAATCCAAATAATCTTTTTCTTTTCTTAAAATATAATAAACCAATTTTGATCTCAAAAAAGATTAACCACCATCATCATTATAATAAATTTAAATTTATTGTAACAAAATCTAATATAATCCACCTAACTTCCTAAAAGATAAGCTACTTTTTCTTTAACCCATGTGCATATTATATAAGCTTAAAATTATTGTACGAAATCTTTAACTTGAATCCATATGCATATTAAAGAAGTTTGAAAAATCCATCCATTGTTGGTATGGCGTAAAGAAAGATATAATAAATGATTTTATCTATATCTATCTTGGACTTTGCGTTTGTATACAATTTTTTTTTATTGTTGTAATTTAATTTTATCAATGTTGACTTATTTTATAATTCTCATACAATATACATCTATCTCCATGATGATATTATAATATCATCGCATTAAAAAATATGCACATGTTTCTGAGTAAAAAAATAATTAGTAATTTCTTTGGATTGCCATTTTTGGTGGAGTATTTTTTTTTTTTATATGTGATAAAATTTTGGGAATTTAATTGTTAATTTGTTATATGATGATGATTAATAATATTCATTGAGATAGAATTGGTGTATCTGACCTTAAGAGGGTAAGGGATTATTTGCAATTTTTTAGAATTTTGTTTATGTGCTCGAAAAACATTAAGATAAGCTTTCCAAGATCACCATGGTTTTGTTGAGTTAAAAGGTTAAGAAGGTTGGTAGTGTGAGACATATTTTGAAATTGAGATCTAATCTGGGTATAGACAATCTAAAAGAAAGTTATTTTCATCTTCAACCTTCTTAGTGTCACAAAGGTGACACACTCTTTCATCCCATGGAGTTTTAGGAATTGGTCAACGCCCAGTTTCACTATGGAGCTTGTGAGAATTTGTTCTTATCTTAGCAAGGCTTATTTTTTTTTCTTTACACTTGTCAAAATAGAGAGATAATTTTGATCTTCTATATTAAGGTTGATTACATCCTTATAATACCTTAATTTTCTTTCTTCCTCTAACTCTTTATCACACCACATTTTCTTCTTAAATTTTGATTTACTGATATTTTTAATAGTATTCTTATTCTGCAAAATGGTGTCTTCCATGATTCTCAAAAAGGAGTCTCTTCTTATCCCATATCCAAAGATCGGTTAATTTACAATTGTTTTCAAGCCCATAATAAGCTTTCCATTCCCCAATAATCCTTCTCTCAATGCTATAATTCCATTTGAGTTGGTGGTGAATATTGTTTCCAAAATATTTGTATGAAGCCACTTCCTCCAAGTTGTTGTTGTCATATATGAAGGTATCATAAATGGTCTTATTGGATTTAACGATCATAATCTTAGTCTGGCAAGTATTAACCCATATTGGAGCAAAAATCCTTTAGTTGGTTTTCAACATTGTGGAAACTCATGTAAGATGAAAATTGTAAAGAACAACTTACAAGAATGAATGCAGTTAACATGGGAAGAGAGTCAACGTGTGCGTCAGCAGCAGTTTCTCATCTAAAATTTATATAAAAATAATTTATTTAAGGTATATATATATATTTAAATGCCATGTCTCCATTTCTTATTTAAAATTTATATAAAAATATTTTATTTAAAGTAAATATATATATATTTTTAATATAATGTGTCAATTCCATATTGAACACTACACCTCTCTATTTATATCTATTGTATATTTTTGTTATTAATATATATATATTTTAAATATCAGGTTTGAACTTCATATTAAACATTGGAGAAATTACATATTTCTAAGTAAAATTATTCAAATAATATACCATAACAAAAATATATTTAATTATTTAAATAATATATAGTTAATTATTTTATATAATTAACATTAATATTTGAGTAGAATTTGAGTTGATCTAATGGTTAAGAACATGTGTTTCTTCTTTGGAGATCACAGGTCCAAATCCAAAGAGAATTAGAGTATGTATACCTACATAAACTTTAACAGTCAAATTCTTACACACTGTCCCTTATTAAAAATATATTATTATTATTATATAAAACTAACCAATATATCACATAATTGACATCTATATATTGATTTTAGATTTATGTGACAAGAGTGGTTAACAAAATGGCTCTAAAAGTTAATTAAAGTAAGTATATATATATATATATATATATATATATATATATATATATATATATATAAGTTCACCCTAAAATGTAATAAGTGATGGTATTTATTAATATATATTAATAATATTATGCTAATAAAAATATGT
>ML781224.1:251923-268072 GCA_009831015.1 Picea engelmannii | reverse complement strand
TTCTTATGGAAAGGAGTCCCCTTGATCTTGAAAACCAACTAAGAATCCTCAAGGATTTTTGCTCCAATATGGGTATGACTGTTAATACTGATAAGACTAAGGTCATGATTATTAAATCCAATAAGATCCCTTATGATACCTTTTTATATGACAATAACAACTTGGAGGAAGTGACTTCATACAAATATCTTGGAATTGATATTCACCACAAGCTCAATTGGAATTAGAGCATTGAGAAAAGGATTATTGGGGGATAGAAAGCTTATTATGGGTTTGAAAACAATTGTAAATCAGTTGATCTTTGGAGTTGGGATAAGAAGAGACTCCCCTTTGAGACTCTTGTTACACCTGTTATTCTTTATGGATGTGAAGTATGGGGTTGTAGTATCTCTCATGAATCCTGGAGAAAGATAGAGCAAATACAAAAGAATTTTATAACCTATAATCTCAAAATTAAAGGAAATATGCCCTATCCCATCCTCCACTTAGAAACAAGCCTCTCCCCCATTAAGAGCATGGCTATGACTAGATACCTAATGTATAAGAACAAGTTAAACAACATGGAAGACAAGAGGCTACCTAAAATTGCTTCAAAATCAAGTCATAACCACCATCGACTCAAGCGAGGATGGCATAAAGATGCCCAGTCTTATCTAAACTATTGGGGAATCATGGAAGAAACCATTTTGCAGAATAAAGATACTATTTAAAAAAATGTCAAATCAAAATTTAAGGAAAAAATGTTGTGTGATAAAGAGTTAGAGGAGAAAAGAAAATTAAGGTATTTTAAAGATGTAATCAACCCTAATCTAGAAGATCAAAATTATCTATCTGTTTTGCCAAGTGTAAAGAAAAAATAAGCATTGCTAAGATACAAACAAATTGTCATGAGCTTCATAGTGAAATTGGGCGTTGGTCAATTCCTAAAACGCCATGGGATGAAAGAGTGTGTCACCTTTGTGACACTGAGAAGGTTGAAGATGAAAAGCACTTTCTCTTAGATTGTCTAGCCTATATCCATATCAGATCTCATTTTCAAAATATTTATCACACTACCAAGCTTCCTAACCTCTTAACTCAACAAAAGTATCGTGATCTTGGAAAGCTTCTCCTAATGCTTTTCGAGCACAGAAACAAAATTCTAAAGAATCACAAGTAATCATTTACCCTCTTAAGATCTGATAGACCAATTCGATTTTAGTGGACGTTCATCATCATCATCATCATCACAAAATATTTAAAATCACTATGTAACTATATTTTATATTATATAAATTAATTTTATTATATTGTACAATCAAAATAGATAATTTTTATCCACATTTAACCTACTTTCAATACATAATAAAAAACATTTGTATTTATATTTTATTAGCATTCAATAAAAACATATATAAATTTTTTATATTATATAACTGAACTTTTATTTTACTATCAAAATGTTCAAAAATAGAGTACTCCTTCCTCTATTCGTTTTACTTTAACCCACCCTCATATTGAAGAAGTTTGAAATCAATGTAGTAATGGATGCATACTCTTACATATATGTTGGATGTTGTGTTTATTAAGGTGTAAAGCGTTTTCGAACCAATTTTTTTTGACATGATTTTATAGGTTAATCACAGAGTCCCATTGTCATATTTTTGCGACGGCTATCATTCATCATTACTCAACACATCCACATACAATCCGATCTCCTTGTGCTGATGAGGAAAGTTGAGTTGGCTGTAATGGAAGAACATCACCTTAAGGACTGCAAAGGGCATGGTTTATCTTCACCACTCTGTCACCAGATAGACATCGAACCCAATAACATTATGCTAAATGACTAGATGAATGCTTACTTGCCTGGTGCTAGACACTAAATAATCAAATAAACTAATTTTTGTTGCAAAATTAGAACAGTAAGACGATGTATAACAACAATTGATATTTTTTAACAACAATAAAAAAAAGTACCCATATATATAGCAATTGAGCATAAGAATTAAGCCCTCAACATGTGCAATAACATTCAATTACTAGACTATGAATCTAAGTATCTTTAACTACTATTTGAACTAAGTATGTGAAAATTAGATGAAACCCTAGTTGATGTAGCAAACATTTATAACAACATCACTACATATCACTTGTTTTCTAGGGTCACAATTAGTAAAGTTAGTAAAATTTCTTTAAGAGAGAGAGTATTAATTCTAATAATGTTTTCACCATAGAGAGTTCTAGACTAGTGTCGTTGACTTTCTATGGCTATGGAGTCAATCTTGCAACACTTTGAAGAATGAACTAGATGCTCAAGAAGGATGAAGTTTTATCCCTAAGGTGCAATCTCTCTTGGGCCTTAGGACTAAAACTGGTAAGAAAACAATTTCTAGGGTGCAACCTCTCTTGGGTCCTATATGTCATTTTCCCTCTTCTAGATTACCTAGTTCAAGGATCAATATGGAATAATATCAAAGCCCTAAGGTGCAACCTATCTTGGGCCTTAGGTCTTTGAACCCTAGCCAGAAACTAGGCCTCTTAATGCTTCAACCAAAACTTAGAAAAACAAAGGTGTAGAAGGAGAGAAACCCTTATGTCTCCTTCCTAGGGTTTCACTAGAACAAAGTAACATGTAACGATATAGAAATGATCACATTATATCATAAGAAAACATATTAACTTAAATAAAATTACTTACGCATCCAAGTCGCTATGCCAATAAAACCCTATTTGCAACAAGATATCATCCAAGAAATGCAAAGAATCCACAAAACAATCCTTCTCCAAGAGGTGCACACTAGATTGAAGAAGCCAAGGAAAGTATAATGAACTTTTTAAGATCTCCCACTCACAAGTGTGAGGAAAAAAGTGATGATGAAAAAATGAAATGAATGCTATCCTTATTTATATAAGGTAACCCTAGCACTTTGTCCACAAAATATCAATGATTCATGTTACAAGTGAGGCTGACTCCTCAAAATAACCTCTAGAATAACAATAAATGAAAAATGTCCATCACAAAGCCACATGTGTGGTGACGTCAAGAATCCAATAGGTGAAGGATGGCCTCCAAAGTCCACGTGTCATCATCTAGAGTGAAAGCAAGGTGGGATAATTTCATGCCACCTTAAATCATCATGTGGTGTCCATGTGGAAATTAATCCCCAACATCTCCATCAAACCCTAGCATGACTTCATCATCACAAAGGCCCAACATCCAATGTGTGAAGTATGGAATCCATGGTGGACATGCTAATAATAATCATCAAAACCGTTATTGTCTACATTGTGGTCCATGAGACATGATCTCCTCCAGTTACCCCTAGGTTGGGGGGGAGTTAACATATGGCTCCAACATGGGGACATGTGCTCATCGTATCTAGAACATGAGAACCTCAACATATCTAGTTTTTTAAGACTTGCAATCCTGAAACCACTTCTAAAAACACTAGCACTTCAGTACAAAAGGTGGGGGATGTGATCCACCCGGGTTAGTATACCAAAATAATGATAGAAAAAAAAATTGGCATTTAAAAAAATCAAACTAAACAAACATGAATGAATAATAAAGCAATAACAATAACAAGTAAGGAAATAATTCAATATTAATGCAACACTATACTATCATTAATTCATGATGAAAATATATACAAATGAGATGCAAGGATACAAATGACCTACCTAGCCTGCCTACTTACCCTAAGCATGTCAACTTGAAAAGATAGGCATAATCATACAACTAGTGAATCCATCCTAGCATTTCGCCAAATCCAAGAGTTCTACCTTTTTTCTCAATTACAAACCAAAACATAAATATATCAAGCACAAAATAATCATGAGTTGAGATAATCATCATAGGATAGAAAAACATGAAATAAAAATCATGAGGGTGTAGAGGAGGGACAAAATCATGCCAATATGTATACCCACAAGCTTGTTCTACCCATATCTGGATAGGGTTGTGATAAAATGAAGGCTAACCAGGTTGACTCAAGGGCTTCAAATAATGACTATCTTTCCCATCATCACTCCCTAAGGCTTGGGATGGGATGAAAATAAATATGGAATATTCCTGATAATTACTCGAGGGAAGGCTGATAAGATGGGATGTTAATTTTTTTCTTAAAGTCTCCAAGCTTCTTTTAAATTCTAAAGAAATTTGTTTCCCCATAGAAAACTTGGGACAAGGAACATATTTTCGAGTTGTATCCTTAATTTTTCACTACAAGGAGAATGTTAGGAAATATAATTCCATGCTAAACCTAATAGAAGAGAGGAAGATAGATTTAAGCTAGAAAATAAATGACAAAGAAAACACACAGTACATAGATATTTTACCTTGGAAATCCAAATGGGGAAACCAACATTCATTGAGTGTATTTCTCTATTCTTGTATTATTCATTCAGAACGGAAGGTTATATGTCTAATCTTGGTTTACACCTAAGACAAAATTGACATCATACCTTCTTTCTTACATAAGAACAACCCTGCAACCAATTCAACTTACATCTACATGACTGACAACCCGATGTTAAAGATAAGAATGAAGATCAACTAAAAAATCCAACGTCCTAATATAATATGATTAAAAAAACCTTATTGATAGGATTTACAATAGGAAAAACCCTAAAGAAAGGTGCCAAAAAACAGCTACAGATCCACGTAGATCATTGGCTACGAATCTCATGAATATTGGGATTCTGTTACAGTTGACTACCAATCAATCTCCATTTGGTATTAAGTCGATTTCCACATGACCTCTCGATGACCTCTTGTTGGATGACCTCTCAACTTGTTGTTGATCACTTTAACATCAACTTTTCTTGGTTGATCAAATCAACCTTCGAATTTCATTCCTAGTCAATCTATCTCAACTAGAATTTCACTGCAAAGAATATAACAACCCAATAGAGAACACCTTATGGTGGAGGTTTTTACAAAACCTCTCCAAAAAATTTCTCCCTTCTCTGTTTATAATGCATATCGTTAGCGGAGGCAAGTGACCGAAGGTTTTTGCGGAGGTTTTTTTACTGGTGTGCTTTTAAGGTACATATGCACTAGTGTGCACCTAAAACATAATACACCTATGCTTAAATGTTCAAACACACCATCACTAGTTATAACAGAGGCGAGCCACAAGAGGTTTTTGTGAAGGTTTTTTTACCGATGTGCCTTTATGGTAACTACACACCGATGTGCCTTTATGGTAACTACATGCCGATGCACACATATAAAATAATGCACTGATGCTTAAATGTTAAAAAAAAATGTCATACATTTAATAAAAATGATAAGAACCTATCAATGTGCACTAGTGTTGTTGAACATTACACTCTGGTGCACCTCACTATCATCAGGTGCACTGCGGTAGGGTAAACAAAAAAATTTACGAAACCAATTTTCATTGTTACACTTTATCCTGTGCTTCCAAACTCTCAAGAAATAATTGATTCTCACCCTACTTCCAAAGACGCTATGTTTCTAGTGCTCTACAATGACTTGAACACCTCAATTGGTAGATTCCACATAATTCAAAATTTTGGAAATTACAACAAATTTTCATTTCCTCTCAATGCTAAAACCATGCCTCCTCAGGACTTAAGACTCAAGGTAAATTGTTTATTACCTTCCTATTTTATTTTTCATCTAATTAAAATTTGAATTTAGCTTGAAATTTAGCAATTTTTTTCAATTTTTTATTCCAATTATGTGCGGTGTGGTTGAATGGCTTAGCTTGCCCCAAGGAAACGTGTCCTGTGTTAAATTTACAGCAAGCACCTGCTGGTGTGTCCAATATAAACGTATGCAATGATTCCATTCATGGAAGAGCACTTCCATAAATTAAAAAAAAACAAAGTGGTACATCCTTTCAGGCGCCTTGCAAATGGTGCGTACTTAGTTTCTCCCTACACCAGAATGTTCATTTTAATTAAGTGCACCAATAAATTTACATTCCATAAAATTTAACATAGCAGTGCCACCATCTTAACCAAATGTATTGGTGTTGTTTACAGAACTGCACCAGGACAAATATTGACCAACTTGGAATAGCAGGGCATCTCATTGGATGCCCTGTGATCGATGCTCTATGCTTCACAAAGAACCACTAAACAAAATGTAGGTGGTCCAATATCATGGTATCACCGATGCATAAGCATTAACACATCACACTTCTTAAGTTGTGATAAAACAATTTAACCTAGCGGTGCCCATGGGTCCAACAAATGCACTGGTGTTGTAAAGAGCACAAAATTGGGTGGAATTTTCACAAATTATCACCACAATGTGTCTTATGGAAAGCATGGCTAAGATCCTCGATAGTGCATCGATTAAGATAAATGCACCGATTTTCTCTATTAATCAAACACATCGCCCAAGTTTTTGTTACAAAAGTTTTTCTTGGTGGTGCATCAAAGACATACAACGCACTGGTGTTGTGTAATGCAAGGCAATGAGAAAAATAAACAATAATTTACCATTGCAGTTCACTTTATGGAATGCCATGCTACCGATTCATTATAAGATAAATGCACCAACAACTACGCATACAAAAATAAAAATTAAGCGTCGATGTGCTAAATTCACTAGAACACACTGGTGTTGTTAATGGAGTTGCACTGGGAAAAATATTTAAACAATTATCATAGAGATGCATCTTTTAAAATATGTCTGTTACCGGTGCATCATAAAAGACAACACATCGTTAAAAATTTTTAGGTGCTCCAAGGAACATAGAGTATCGGTGCTTTTGATATAAAAGAACACACCACTTGGTTTAACAGTTAAAAATTATGTTAAAGTGGTGCATTCCATAGAACCAACCACATAGTGTTACACAATTCATATGTACAATGGCATCGTGGTGTGTTTTGTATGACAACCCATAACTGATCCACTATATAACACAACACACCATTATATATATTAGTTCTCTACTAACAATGACACACCGATGCGTTATATTTAACACACCATTATTCGGTGCCTTATCTTTGACATAGAGCACGGGTAGCGATGCTTATTATATTTTATATTAATAGCACCGATTACTTTTTCATTTTTTGTTTGCAAATAGAAATTACTTTCAATTTTTTATAAATACAAATTAGTTATATATGTTTGCATTTTATAATTTAAATTTGTTTTTATCTATATATTTATATCTGCCTAAAAATAATTTTATGTGAATCATATACAATGACAATGATGAGTGCAGTAGCAACAACTAGAAGAAAAACAATTTAATTCACAAACTACATATACAAATCTCCACAATTAAATTTTGTGGAGGTTTTTCTTTGTGGAGGAAAAAATAGAGGTCACTCTTTGATGTCTCTCATAATTTAGTGCATGGACTCAATCCTCTACCACTTCCTCAGTTCTCTTCCTCGCATATCCTCCTTTACGGGTTTCTCGACATTCTCCAAGATACTGTCCTTGTCATTCATGTAGCCATAATATGAACTAGGGTCAATTTGCTTGTAAATCACATGCATACACCTCCTCTTCTTCACCTCAAGGGGGCTTATCGAATACCTCTTGAGGATGGAGAAGAATTGTGTATCTCTGAAGTATCCGTAACGTTCGAAGCCCTTGTCAGTTGCATCGAGCACATCAACTTCGTTCCCTTCCAATTCCATCATCTTGGTCCCTACTTTGGAGTAATTAGGAATGCCAAGCTCTATGATAAGAGATTCCTAGTGCCCCTTTTCCCTTATCAACAAGAAATTACCCTAGTGAATGTCTTAATTCTAAATTGTATCAACCTCAAGAATGACCTAAGGTCCATATTGCAAATTTAATAGAAGTTAAGAATTACATTTGGAAAAACAATTGATGATCCATAAGTTTTGTTAGCATGCCTTATCACTAAATATTAATCATTTCCTTGGCCTCAACTTGCTCTCCATGAGATGCTCACGCATTTACTTACTAATAAGCTCATGTTTCTTCTGTTGGATTACTGAGAGGGGGGTAAATCAATAATAGAGCAATTTAATCATTTTTCACCATAAAATGCAAGTGTTATATCAATGTAGAATTATCATCCAATAGTTGCAGAGTAAATAAACAATGAACAAATGAGAAATCACATGCATACACAGTACACCAATGTTTTACATGGAAACCCAAAGCGGAATAAAACCACATAATTCTTTTTCTTGTATGTTTTTAAGAATTACATTCATTGGAAGCGCCAAGTTCCTTTGTTTTACAACTTCAACTCGAAGGAGGCTCCAACCCCCTAGTTTCTCAGGCTATAACCTGAAGGAAGATCCAACTCTCCAATTCTCTAGCTACAACCCTCTAGTTTATCAGGCTACAACCTGAGGGAAGCTCCAACTCCCCAATTCTCTAGATACAACTAGAAGGAGGCTACAACCCCCTATGTTCTCCGACTACAACCGGAAGGTGGCTACAACCACTTTTCCTTGCCCTGTCCAACTGCCCTAAAATAAAAGTAGAATGATGGAACCACTGTCACAGTCTCATTGTGAGATATACTGTTGTAAATCTGTACCAATCAACATGTAATCAACCTGTACCATAAACAAGTGCATAAACCATGCACCAAACTGTACCAAACAACCTGTAATCATACTGTACCATAAACAAGTGCATCAACCATTCACCAATATGTACCTCAACCTGTACCATCAACGAGTGCATAAAACATGCACCAAATATGTACCAATCATGCATCAAATACACATAAAATATGACTCATCAAGATGTACCAACATCATCAACTATACATCTCATGTATATGCCAACTCATCAACTAGTTGTCTCAATCATGTACCCAACATGTACCTCAATTGTAAAAACTAAATATGTCACTGAGAAACATGTCACTGTATACTCATCAACCAATTTGATTTGATCACATATACCTCAAACACTATACCACAAGTCTGTACCTCAAACCATGTGCTAGAACCTTACTGTTATACAACCTCTATCTATACCAATAACTTCAGTAACATACCTAAACGAAAATCCCTCAAACATGAACCAATACTAAACTTTAGTAGATCTGCCTCAGATCAACTCTACAGCAAGCCATAAACTCCCAAGAGGGCATCCAACATATTTACAAGGAAAACCATCAACTTGATTCATAAATTCAATACTACACATATGAAAACCATACCTTTTTCTTCTTGTAGCGTTCTGCTGCCGCGATTTTTATACTGCACTTTTTTTGCTTCACTTTTTCCGCCACAATTTTCCTGCCGCACTTTTTCTATCGTAGTTTTCTCAACGCGATTTTTTTTCCACAATTTTCCTGCTGCACTTTTTCTGCCGCACTTTTCTCTATCAATAATACCTTCCCAAATAACCTTTCACAAAATAGATATTCAATGATATTCAGTAGATGATTAAATGAGATACCTTTTCCTCTTATTTATACTTTCATGTAGCATCCTCAAGGGGTTACCTTTTAACCATATTAACCCACTTTCCTTATTTTAGGGTTAGCCCACTTATAACCACTTGTCCACTTAACTTAACCACTTTCCATAATTAAGAAGTTCTCCATTAACTTTATTATTTAAATAATTCCTTTTGCATCCTCTTTGACTTATAGTACACTCATCACTTCACTTTATTATTTAAATAATTTCTTATTTGCAAACACTTTGACTACTTTGACCTTTTGGGGCTTCTAAATGACTCATGAGGGTTCTCCAACTTCACATGACGATAAGTCTCCGACCGTGAGGATTTATGTGACTGATCCAGGTGGATATCGGTGGCCACCCACCTTTTCCAAATGGCTCAAAACAATTTTCTGGCAATTTTGGCAATTTACTATTTTTAGCAGGTTTTAACTTCCGGGGCCATTTTAAGGGCCCAAATGAAATTTTTTCAATATTGAGGTTCTCAATGATATCCAAAGGCATCATTGAGCCCCCAAAATGAATCTCCTCGACGATACCTTTCCAATGAGGTATCGCATGCCTAAAATGAAGATCGTATGCAAAAGTTACGACCCCGAGAAGTTGATGTACTCACTTACCCAAACGGGGCCGACATGACTTTTGGCGCTTCATCTCCCAGGGTTAGGTTTTTGGATGTCTAGGGTTTTGGGCATTCCTTCTTATTGTAAAAATGCCTTCAGAGCCTCATTGTAGTTATCTTCTTTCAAATGCGAGTAGCCGTCACATCTCTTCTCAGAGATAAGCTGCCACCATTCTAGCGCGTCTTTCACTCTGTATTTTTACAGTCTCTATACATTTCTTTGATTAATAGAAATCATGTATTAATGTATATCTTTGTTTATGGTTGCATATTTCATACATTTCTGTTATATTATTGAATATCTGCAATATCTCTGTGCATTTCTTTATTATATCTCCGCTCTCATTTCGTGCCGAAAATAATCCGGATCAGTGGTATCAGAGCAGGATGCTCTTGATCATTTTTTTCAGTGCATGTCCCCGACGAGGTCCGAGTATAGCAAGTTGGGTCTCAAGCTTGTCTCTCTTGAAGAAAACCGCTCTCGCACACCCAAGAAACCTTCAATGGCGGAAGAAAAGAAAAACAACGGAGCAGACGATCCTATCAATTTGTTGCTTGAGCAAGCTCTCACGCAGCAGAGGGACGAAATGATGGAGAATTTTGTCCACATATTTCAACGCCTACCGATAGCATCAGGCGCATCTTCATCAAGCAACCACTTTGGAGGCACCTCACCTTTCAAGGTACAATTTAACTTTGATATTCCTGTATTTGAAGGACAGATAGATGCAGAAGCCCTAGAAAAATGGTTAACTCTTCTAGAAGGTTATTTCTCTGTTCACAATTTTTTCGACAAAGAAAAGATCACCTTCACACTCCTTAAATCTCTCCCTCATGTCAAACATTGGTGGGAAACTTACTGAGAGCAAAGTTCCACAGAGGAGTCTGGAATATATGGGGTCGATCCCACTTGGGATTTTTTTTTGGATGCGGTAAAGGAACAGTATTACCCTGTTGGCAACTATGAGGACCAGTACATGAGATGGACCACACTGTGGCAAGAGAGGGGCCAAGTAGTTCTGAAGTTCACCAATACCTTCCATACCTTGCGCACCAAACTGGGTATCAAAGACTCCGAGCGACATTTGGTTCTGAAATACCGCGAGGCTCTACACAGATACATCCACACTGAAATGGATTTTCTGGACATCTCATCACTTGGTGCTGCTTATCGATATGTTGTTAAAATTGAGCAGAAATTTAAGCACTAGAACAAATGAGAGTTCGGGTCTGCAAATCTGCAACAACCAAAGTATGACAAAGACGGCCCTAACAAACAGTTTCCCGAATACCAGTCCAAGACACAGGAAAAGAAGGGTCACATGAAGACAAAGAAGGACACCGAAAAATGGTGTGATTTCCACAAAATCCCCTGGCACAACACCGATGAATGTCACTCAAAATAGTCATTGGTGGCCAAGATCAAAGACAAGGAGTTGAACCCTGATTCAGAATCTGATTCCGAAAATACTGGTAAAGGACAGATCATTGATGCAGACCCCACTGCTATTGTCGCGACCGCAACAATTCAACCAGAAGAACCAATAGATCCTGAAGAGGGGGAGCGCCTTTTTCATTCACAGATGTGGGTGAAGGGGACCCTGCTGCATTTTATTGTTGATAGCGGAAGCCAGAAAAACCTCATCTCAGCAGAGGTCATCAAATAGTTGGGATTGTCGACAACACCACACCCACAACCATACAACATCGGGTGGCTTCGGCAAGGACGAGATCTCCATGTCAACCAACAGTGTCGATTGTCATACGACATCCAACCCTTCAAGGATGAGGTATTATGTGATGTTGCCCCACTGGATGTCTATGATGTTCTCTTGGGCCAACCATATATGTGGGGACGCCATGTTATTTATGAGTCTCGACCCCGTAGTGTCATTGTTACTTTGGGGGGTCATCTTTACAGAATACCAGAGGTAGTTCTGACTACTGTTCCACCTAAAAAGTGTCGCAAGGTAGTATCTCATACTGCAAAATTCAACTTCTTCACAATCTATTCAAAAGGGGAATAGAAGGACATTGCAACTACTACAGTCTCACCCCTTGCACCTTCTATCCAACAGAAACAAGTCGACAAGGTTGCAACAAAGCGCAAAGATTCCTTCTTCACACCTTCCTCTTATGTAGCTCGACTTGTTGAACAACCTCAACTTCAACAGGTTCATGACAGACTTCCACAAACTAAGCAGTGCAACGTCTCCAACAATACAAGCAACTCACCCACATGCAGATCCAGCAAATGCTTTTCCCTCTCCCCCAGGAACTCAACGCAATGGAGATCATTTCTTCCTAAGGAGGGAGTATTGATCCAGGTGGATATCGGTGGCCACCCACCTTTTCCAAATGGCTCAAAACAGTTTTCTGGCAATTTTGGCAATTTACTATTTTTAGCAGGTTTTAACTTTCGGGGCCATTTTGAGGGCCCAAATGAAGGTTTTTCAAGATAGAGGTTCTTAATGATATCCAAAGGAATTATTGAGCCCCCAAAATGAATCTCCTCGATGATACCTTTCCAACGAGGTATCACACGCCTAAAACGGAGATCGTATGCAAAAGTTACGACCCCGGGAAGTTGATGTACTCACTTACCCAAACGAGGCCCACATGAATTTTGGCACTTCATCTCCCAGGGTTAGGTTTTTGGATGTCTAGGGTTTTTGGCATTCCTTATTATTGTAAAAAGGCCTTCAGAGCCTCATTGTAATCATCTTCTTGTGAATGCGAGTAGCCGTCACATCTCTTCTCAGAGATAAGCTGCCACCATTCTAGCGCGTCTTTCACTCTGTATTTTTACAGTCTCTGTACATTTCTTTGATTAATAGAAATCGTGTATTACTATATATCTGTGTTTATGGTTTCATCTTTGATACATTTCTGTTATATTATTGAATATCTTCAATATCTCTGTGCATTTCTTTATTATATCTCCGCTCTCATTTCGTGCCGAAAATAATCCAGATCAATGACGTTCCAAATACCACCGGAAATGACGTGACATGTACTATACATATATAATAGTATTACGTGAAATTATATCAAAACTCATACCATTATCCATCAAACAAACTTGGGCCCATTACCCAAACCTTTGTGATACCAAAATTTTCTACCGGACTTTCTTCAAGGGTTGATATCAATGAAAACCAACCCAATTTATCAACAATATCCCCCTTTGGGATTGATGGAAACACTCAAATGAAATATTGAAGTCATGTCATGCAATAATGAAGTCATATAACTCATGCTCTTCCTGTGACCATCACTCCCCCTAGAACCATGCCTCTGTGCTATGCATATGATAAATCTCTCCCCCTTTTTCATCAATGGAAAAGGTATCTTTCCATCCGGTGTTGCTCCCCCTAACTGAAATGTCCCTGGGAATACTCACCTTGATTAAACTCTTCTTAAAACTGATATCCCAACCTAAATTGTCCTCTTTATGGTGCTTCCTCGTGTAAATCTAAGACATATAAGATAAGCATTCAAAATCATTCATTTTGGAGTAGAAATTACTCCGATTCTCTAGCGAATATACTCAAAGTCTTCCTGTGGAAGTAAGTTTGTAAATATGTTTTCCACTTGTTCGTTTTTGCCCACATATTCAATTCTGATGTTCTTCTCTACAACATGTTCCCATCTAAAGTGATACTTGATTGGAATGTGCTTCATCTTAGAGTGCATCATCGGGTTCTTTGAAATACTGATGGAGTTTGTATTATCACAATGTATTGGAATGGGCTCATCATACTCAACCTGTATATATGTCAGAGTGTGTTTCATCCATAAAACCTGTGTACAATATGTTGCTGCTGCAATATATTTTTCTTTGGCTGTAGATAAGGATACTGATGATTGTTTCTTGCTTAGCCATGATACTAAAAACTCACCCAAGTAGAACGTTGCTCCATTGGTGCTTCGTCGGTCATCAATACAACTTGCCCAATTTGCATATGTGTAGGCAATAAGTGATAGATCCTTTCCTTTTGGATACCAAAATCCAATCTCTTTTGTTCCTTTGAGGTATCTGAAAATCCTCTTCACTGCTACGACATGTAATTCCTTTGGTGCTTCTTGAAATCGTTCCACCTGTCCAACTGCCTGCATTACATCTGGTTTATATGTTGTCACATATAGTAAGCTACCAATCATTGATCTGTATTGCCTTTGGTCTGTAGAATTTGAATCATCATCTTTTCTCAACTTGCAACTGGTTTGCAATCTTCCATTCCGGATCTCTTTAGCATTTCTCTTATATACTTAGTTTGAGAAATAAAAATTTATTGGTTTCTTTGACGTATCTGAATACTCAGAAAGAAGGATAGTTCTCCGAGTAATGACATTTCAAATTCATTCTACATATCATTTTCAAATTTCTGGCTTAACCTGTCATCATTTCTTCAAAAAATAATATCATCAACATAAAATTCAATTAATAAAATACTATCTTGAGTTAACTTGATGTAGAGGTTGTTGTCTGCACTTCCTTTTTTGAACCCTGTCGGCTGTAAATATTTATCTAGTCTAGAGTACCATGCTCTAGGAGCCTATTTTAGACCATACTGGGCCTTCTTCAATTTGCACACGTAATCTGCGTTCTCTGACAACTGAAATCCTTCTTGTTGTTCGATGTAGACTTCTTCTTCATCTTATGCTTCTTCTTTGTAAAGTTGTTCCATTGATTCATTTTCTTCTTCCTTTACTTCTTATCCACCTATTTCATCAGTTGTTACATTGATGCTTTCCACGAAGTTTTTCAACCTCAGGTTGTAACACTTGTATGATTTCCTTGTACTTGAGTAACCAACAGGCACTCCTTTGTCCACATGAGAGTCAAATTTTCTCATTCTTCCATCTTCTCTTTTGATGTAGCATTTTCTTCCAAATACTCTGAAGTGCTTCACATTTGTTGGTCTTCCTTTCCATAGCTTGTAGGAAGTTTTTCATTGTTGTTTCTGAGCATTACTACTTTGAATGTGAATTGTTGTATGCATTTCATGTGTCCAAAAAATATCTCTCAATTTTGAATCCATTAGCATTGTTCGAACCATTTCCTATGTAATTATCATCCATTCTGATAATGTTCCTTTGTCTCTGAACCACTCTCTGAATTAATCTATGTATCCATGATCTCATCCACTATCATATATCTGTCCAAACCTACTAAGTGTTCTTGTGAATCCATCTCTGTCCATACTATCTAAGACTTTACTACACAACTGTCCATAATGTTGACCCATTTATCACTGTACTATCATGAATTATTCACTACTACAACTAATTGTACTTCTGCTAACTGACTTCTCTAGATCCGTCTATTCAAACTTTGCAAGATGCTTGAAGGATGGTTCTTTGGTCTGTCACAACTATCGCATAGACTCCCCCTGCCAAATATTCATGTTACCTAGGAGTCTCTAAGCTGGATGGCTTAGAACAATTCCTACTTTGATGTGTATTCATCATCATATTCATTGGTAGATTCATCATCTCTCTGAGCTCTGACTTATTTCTTTCTGTTCTTGGATTCATCTTTCACTACAATCCCTGAAAGTACAATCTCTTGAACCTATTCCTTATTTACCTGTCCTTCTTTTCTTTCAGTTGTTTTCCAAACCTTTATGTATCTAACATCTTTTTTTTTCTTTGTAGAATTTTCTTCATTTCATTTTATTGCCAATATTGTGATCTCTGGGACCTGGTATTTGTTCACCCGTTCTTCGTGTTTTCTTATCCATACTTTCTTACATCTGATATCAATATTCTCTTTCATGGAAGTATCGATCATGCTTCTACAATAACTAGATATGTATCCATAGTTATGACATTTGTAACATTCAATGTGATGTGGGGCTATATAGGTGTTTCTTGCTTGAACATTTGTTTTATAATCCCTACAATATGAAACCTTATGTCCAAAGTTAGTACAATAAAAACAATAACCATAAAATAAATTTGCATACCTGAGAGTGAATGATCTTCTTTGTTGTGTAGTCCTTCTGAATTTTTTCCTTGATTGATCATGATCATGATTGAAGCTTCTTTGTGGCTTGAACATGGATGGTATTCTTGAAGATGTATCTTCAATAGTTTTCTTAGATTCTGGTTGACCATGATTCCTTCCTTTGAGT
>ML781224.1:237656-251873 GCA_009831015.1 Picea engelmannii | reverse complement strand
GGCTTGAACATGGATGGTATTCTTGAAGATGTATCTTCAATAGTTTTCTTAGATTCTGGTTGACCATGATTCCTTCCTTTGAGTACTTTTGCATAACTCTTTCTATTTTCTTCATTCTTCTTTTCTAGCAACCTAGAGTGCTTATCTTCATTCTCTATAACCGATGTGGAGGTTTCTGTCTCTTCAACATTCTTGTTGAGATTGATGATTTTAATTCTCAATGTGACAACTTCATCTTCAATCTTCTCAACCTCTTCTTCTCTCTTCATTATTTGAGACTTCATGACTTCCTCTGTTCTTTTCGCTTCTTCAAGTTGAATTTTTAATGTGATTATTTCTTCTTCAAGTCCTTTCTGTTTTTTACCAAACTCTGCCTCAAGATGGTTTAGATCATTATTTATTTCCTTAAGATGATCTGTTGACGCAGATCCCCTGCCCTCGGGCCGAGATCTGCACAGGATCTTCACTAAAACCACGCCAAGGGTTAATCAAACCCTTTGTCTAAGCCACAAAGGACTTTGGGTTTCGGGAGTTGGAGAGTCCCGATATATCCCCACAGCACTTGGCACTTTCCTAAATGCCGATTTTCAGCGAAGGTTGACTCCTTCAATGCGTCGAACACATGCTACCTGCTACCCACTAGTTTCGTCTTTCAGGACTTCGAGAGAATAGACAACAACCGTTCCTCTTCCCTTATGATTCCCCGAACTCTGAAATTCTGGAATGTTGAAATGGGCTCAATGTCCCATGGAATGTGAGATCAATGACCTTTCGGGAATTCCTCCTTTCCCTCTTTGGGATTTTGTGAACCAGGAGTTTGAGACTCTCGATTCTGACTCACTCACCGTGCCAATCCCCGAATTCTGAAATAGCGACCCTTTCTTGGGGTTTCGCGTACCGGGAGTTTGAAACTCTTGGTTCCAACAATCACTACCTCCTCTACTTCCCAAACCTCATAAAGCCAAAATGCAGAAATTCCACTCCAAAGATACTTCACATTTCGCGACTTCAGAGTTTTTAGTGCAAAGTGCCCCGGCTCCTTGTCATCAAGGTTTCTAAAATGCCGAACATTGAGATGCTGAAATGTCGATGTTTCACACCAAAGGCACGTCACGTTTTGCGACTTCGGGATTTTCAATGCTAAGGGTCTCGATTCTCTGTCGTTGGGATTTCCGGTATGCCGAACCCCGAAATACCGAAATTTCACCTTGAAAAATCCTTTTCACGATTTGGGTTTTAGAGTGACCAAGGATTTTGGTCTCCACTCCGAAATTACGGATCCCGAATTTTCGAAATGATCTGACGACTCGAACTGGTCATGATCAATGGTCCACGTTGATTCTTGATGTCAAGGTGGCGGATTCACCCAACTCTTAACCACCTCGCAGCTCCTCTAGATCCGACGACCCTCGCGACTTCGCGAGTTCTCCATGGAGAATTATGATCACCAGATGCACTCCTCAAGGACTTCTGTCTAAATGACTCGGCGCTCTCCCTCCTGAACTTAACTTCTATGAGGCGACTTCGATTTCCATCTCCCTTTGAACACTTCAAAGGTGTTACCCATTCTGAGATTTTACTTGCAAACTCAAGCCTTTAAAAAGAGTCATGCTCGCACTCCTTGCGGCAAACCTTCAAATAACCTCTGGTTATTTGAGTCTCTGACCCTGTGCACTCCTTGCAACAGTGGTTCTTCAATGTTCCCCTTAGTTGATAAGTTCTAAGGCTTCAACCAGCCTGTGCACACCTTGCACGACTCTGTGCTTCATCTGCACCTCAACTGTTATGAGAACAACGATATCTCTCCTGAGCTTTCTGAGATAAAACTTAGACCCTCGTCAACGCACACCTTGTGGACGTTCACTGCACTCCTTGCAGGAATTCTCTGGAAGAGAAACAATTGAAACTCATTCTTCTCCTCTCTCAGACTTCATACATTCCACATGAAATCCCACACACGCTACAACATTGAAATAAAAGCATAATAGAGAAATGAAACAATTGTAAGCATACCATTCAACTAATGCAAACAAAAAGCATCATAACACCATGAAAGTTGAGTCAAAGCTTCATATATTAACTCAAGTGCTCCTGTACATGGGTTATTCTCTACAACTCTCTACGACAACTCTCCCAACTTATGAATTCTAAATGATAATAAAAAATTACAATGATACAAGGGTGAGGGTGTCTATATTCATTTTCCCTCCTATGCTTCTAAAATTGTCTAATATATTAATTCATATCTACCTACTTTACATTAACAGACTTAAATGCTTATTACAATTGACAGATGGGAGTAATCTCTTTAGATCTGTCCATATCTCCAAGACATAAATGAAAGTACACCTTCTTCCTAACTATTACATTAATGATTTAGGTTCAAAATTCAAAACGGTTCTCATAAAAACGTGTTCCTTTTTCCCATCTGCACGTCCAACTGTCCCTTTGGCTAGGCGCATGCTTTGTCTTTGGTTCGCTGCTTACGATGCTCCTGCATCATACTCCCTCGCTTGAAAATTTTCATGAACTCTTGTTCATGAGATCCTGCACAGTATGCCCATGCTTTTGAATTGTTGCTTCATCCTCCCAATTTGCATCTTCAGCTGGATGTCCCTTCCACTTTACCAAGTATTCAAAATACTCCTTTCTCTTGGTCTTTCTGCTAATCCTCTTGTCAATTATGATTTCCATCTGCGGATTTTTAGCTACAGGCATTTGTTTTGTCCATTGAACTTCTTCTTTCTCATCTTCTAGTCCTGCTTCTTCAGCTCTGTAAGGGTACAAATCTACAATATTGAATATCGGTGAGATTCCGACCCCATCGGGTAATTCAATCTCATATGCGTTTGCCCCAAATTTCCTTATGACCTTGCACGGCCTAATATTTTTCGTCTTCAGTTTATTATACGTTCCCCTTGGGAACCTTTCCTTCCTCAAGTGTGCAAGAACGAGATCACCAACTTCAAATTGAAGTTCTCGCCTATGTTGATCCGCTCTCCTCTTGTATTCCTGACTTGAATTCTGCAATCACTCCTTGATTCAGCTGTGAAGCTCCTTCATTCCTTCTACAAAGTCCTCTACACTAGCACTCCTGAATTCAACTTGTTCTGCATCATTCAATTCAAAAACTCCTCTTGGCTGCATTCCATTTACAATCTGGAATGGACTATGCCCTGTGCTTCTATTGAGTGAATCCCATTGACTGTGGTGTTCAATCACTAGGATTCTTAGTAAATCTCCCAAGCTTCTGTTCAGAACTTATGTCTATCCATCCGTCTAAGGATGATATGTTGAACTAAAAGACAAAATTGTCCCCAACTTCTTCCATAAGGTCCTCCAGAAATGCCCTATGAACTTGGTATCTCGATCAGACACGATACTCTTAGGCAAGTCGTGAAGTTTGACGACTTCCTTGAAAAATAGGTTCGCAATATGAGTTGCGTCACTGGTTTTCTGGCATGGTATGAAATGTGACATCTTTGAAAATCTATCGACTACCACAAATATTGAATCACATCCTCTTTGTGTCCTTGGCAGTCCCAATATGAAATCCATGCTCACTGCATCCCATGACCTTTCAGGTATGGGTAATGGTTGGTATAACCCTGTGTTCTGTCTTTTTCCTTTCGTGTGTTGGAAAATTATGCACCCATCCACAAATTTCTTGACATCTGTCATCATTCCTGGCTAATAATATGAGCAATTCAACTTTGAGAACGTCTTGTCATGACCAAAATGTCTAGCCAATCCTCCACTATGTTTTTCCTTCAACAAATTCTCCCTCATGGAGCATTTCGGAATACATAGTTGATTTCCCCTGAATAATAATCCATCCTAGATCATGTATTCAGTCCATTGGCTTTTGTCTCTGAGAATTGGATTCTCAGATGCCTCATATGCCTTTTTAAAATCTGGGTCATCTCTGTACATATCTTTGAGGTTATCAAAACCCAAAGTCTTGACTCTGAATTCCTGCATAAGCAAACATTTCTTGCTCAAAGCATCAACAACTTTGTTAGAAGTTCCATAAATATGCTTAATCACAAAAGTAAAATTTTGCATGTATTCAACCCATTTAGCATGTTTTTGGTTCAACTTCTCCTGTCGAGTCAAGAATTGCAAAGCGTGATTATCGTTGTACAAAACAAACTCCTTGGGAACCAAATAGTGTCTCCATTTCTTCAATGCTTGTATGACTGCATAGAATTCCTTGTCATATGTGGAGTACTTAATCTTCGCCTCATTCATTTTTTCGCTGAAACATGCAATCGACCGATCATCTTGGATTAAGACCGCTCCAATTGCAAATCCACTCGCATCACACTTGACCTGGAATGTCTTGCTAAAATCTGGCAAAACTAGAATTGGTTGCTCAGTGATCTTCTTCTTCAGAAGATTGAAGCTCTTCTTTGCTTCCTCCATCCAATGAAAAGATTTATGTCTTTTCTTCACCGTATCCATCATTGGTGCGATAATTCCATTGATATTTCGGATGAATTTCCTATAGAAGCTAGCCAAACCATGGAAGCTTCGAACTTCAAACACACTCTTCGGTGATGGCCAATTCCTAATCGTCTTTATCTTTTCCGGATCCATTTTCAGTTCATTTGCAGAGATAACAAAACCCAAGTAAATGAGTTATGTCCTCATAAATGATGATTTCTTCATATTAATCAACAATTTCTCCTGCTGTAATCTCCTCGTTACTGCAACTAAATTCTTTAAGTGCTCTGCTTCTGTCTTGCTGAAAAATAATATATTGTCAAGATACACAATGACGAATTTCCCAATGAAATCCTTCAGGACTTCGTTCATCAACCTCATGAAGGTACTAGGTGCATTCGTTAAGCCAAATGGAATGACAAGCCATTCATACAGCCCCTCAATCATCTTGAATGATGTCTTTCATTCATCACCTTCTCTCATTCGAATTTGATGATACCCACTTTTCAAATCAATCTTTGAAAAAAACTTTTCTCCACTCAAGCAATCCATCAAGTCGTCCATCCTTGGAAATGGAAATCTGTATCTGATGGTAATCTTATTGATTTCCCTTGAGTCTGTGCACATTCTATAGCCTCCATCTTTCTTTGGGCTGAACACTGTCGGAACAACGCATGGACTCAAGCTTTCTCGAATCAATTCTTTGTCCATTAATTCCTGGACCTGTCTCTTAACTTCTTCATTTTCCTGCAGCATCAACTGATATGTTGCTTTGTTCGGAAAACTGGCTCTAGGTATAATATCAATATGATGACTTATACTTCTAATAGGTGGCAACAAACAAGGTAGTTCGTCCACTACTATATCAGCAAACTCTCCCAGCAACTCCTGAATTTCTTTTGGTAAATCATATATCCTTGTACTGGTCAAAACAATTATGGGCTTCCTAACCACAATAAATTGTGTGTCTTCATTCTTCTTAATCTTATCAAGAAGTTCCTTCCCACTCATGAGAAGTACAGTATTGCTTGTCTCTGTTTTCACCTCTTTATCCTTAATTGGCAACAACATGTGAGTCCTACCATTTTTCTCCAGGGTGTACGTGTTCTTTCTCCCATCATGAACTACGTTTATGTCATATTCCCAAAGTCTACCCAACAATAGATGGCAAATATCCATGGGAATGACATCACATAATATTTCATCTTTATATCCTCCTATTTTAAATTCAACTAAACATTGTTTAGTGACATTTACCTGATGTGCTTTTTGTAGCCATGAAACTCTGTATGGGCTTGGATGTACAATAGTCTCCAGCTCCATATTTTCTACCATCTCTGTAGATACGAGATTGTCTGTGCTACCACTATCCACTATGACCTTACATACCCTATCCTTAGTTTTGCAAGCAATCCGAAACAGACTATTTCTTTGGGCTGGGTTCTCTGCCTCCTTCTCCAGCTTCAAGAGAACTTTCCTCATCATCAAGGATCTTCCGCGCTCAGCGTATTCTGCCTCAACATTCTTTCCTTGAGCTTCAACAATGTGAGTTTCACCACCATCTTTCTTCCTATCTAGACACTCATAGGATTTATGTCCGATTTTTCCACAGACAAAGCATTTCACTTCACCTCCTCTGGCTCTTCCTCTTCCTATGGCTCGAGGAAATGTATTTCTATCAACATACTGCCTTCCTTGTGAGATTTCTCCCCTCTCAGGTTGAGTTTGAGGTTTCTTCCCCTCTTCTTTAGGTTTTTGAGTCCTATCTTGGGCAATTGTTTTGCCTCTGGCTTGACTTCTACCTCAACCTCTATGAACTTTCTTTCGGCTCAGCTTCTCCTTAGATTTCAGAGCTATCTGATAAGCATCTTCCACATTTCGGATGATCATCATGCTCATCTCGTCTTGGATGTCATACCGCAGACCATTCATGTACCTAGAAACTTTTTCATCATCGCTTTCCCGATGACCTACTCTGATGTTTATCCTATAGAATTCTTCAGTGTATTCCTTCAATGACATCAACTTCTATCTCAAATTCTGCATCCTCCGAAACAGAGTAATTTTATAATCCTTGGGTATAAATTTGGCTTTCATCTTTGCAACCATTCTATCCCAACTTTTGATTTTTCGCTTGCCCTTGCAGCGTCTGTCAGCCTGTAGTTCATCCCACCACAGTGCTGCATGCCCTTTAAGTCTAGTAATGACATGTTTGACTTTCTTGTCTTCCTCGACATCCTCATAGTCGAAGTATTTGTCTAGAGCTCTAATCTAGTCTAGAAGTTCTTCAACATCCGAGCTTCCTTCGTACACTGGAATGTCCATTTTTTATCTGGCACCTATCCTTGCAACAAACCTGAATAGGTGTTCATCTACAACATCTTCGACTGTGACTTCTTCTCCTTCGTTTCTAACTTCATTTTCACTTTCAGCCTCACTGATATCCCCAATGTCGACTGTGCACCTCTGTGTTGTCTCCATAGCATCAAGTTTGGCACGTAGCTCACGCATTTCTCTTTCCACTGCTACATCAGGCATTGGCCTATCTCTTCTTCTCAGTGGCATGGTTGAAAGTTTTCTCTTTTCTCTCTGCTACTGAAAGCAAAGAATTTGTTCTGAGCTCTGATACCACACTGACGTAGACCCCCTACCCTCGGGTGGAGATCTGCACATGATCTTCACTAAAACCACACCAAGGGTTAATCAAACCCTTTGTCTGAGCCACGAAGGACTTCGGGTTTCGGGAGTTGGAGACTCCCAATATATCCCCACAGCTCTTAGCAATTGCTAAAATGCTTATTTTCAGCGAAGTTTGACTCCTTCAATGCATCAAACACATGCCACCTGCTACCCACTAGTTTCGACTTTCGGGACTTCAAGCGAACAACCAATAGTCATTCCTCTTCCCTTATGATTTCCTGAACTATGAAATTCCGGAATGCTGAAATGGGCTTAACATCCCATGGAATGAGAGATCAATGACCTTTTGGGAATTCCTCCTTTCCCTCTTCGGGATTTCGCGAACCGGGAGTTTGAGACTCTCGATTCTGACTCACTCGCTGTGCCAATCCTCGAATTCCGAAATAGCGACCCTTTCTCGGGGTTTCATGTACCGAGAGTTTGAAACTCTCGGTTCCAACAATCACTGCCTCCTCTACTTCCCGAACCCCAGAAAGCCAAAATTTCAGAATTCCACTCCAAAGATACTTCGCATTTCGTGACTTCGGAGTTTTTAGTGTAAAGCGCCCCAGCTCCTTGTCATCAGGGTTTCCGAAATGCCGAACCCTGAGATGCCAAAATGCCGATGTTTCACACCAAAGGCATGTCGCGTTTCACAAATTTGGGATTTTCAATGCTAAGGGTCCTGATTCTTTGTTGTAGGGATTTCCAGTATGTTGAACCCCGAAATACCGAAATTTCACCCTGAGCAATCCTTTTTGCGATTCGGGTTTTAGAGTGACCAAGGATTTTGGTCTGCACTCCGAACTTATAGATCTTAAATTTCTGAAATGATCTGATGGCTCAAACTGGTCACGATCAACGGCCCACGTTGAATTTTGATGTCAAGGTGGCAGATTCACCCAACTCTTAACCACCTTGAAACTCCTCTAGATCTGACGGCCCTCGCGACTTCGCGAGTTATCCATGGAGAATTCTAATTACCAGATGCACTCCTCAAGGACTTCTGTCCAAACAATTCAGCACTCTCCCTCCTGAACTTAACTTCTATGAGGTGACTTCGATTTTCATCTCCCTTTGAACACTTCAAAGGTGTTACCCCTCCTGAGCTTTTACTTGCAAACTCAAGCCTTTAAAAAGAGTCCTGCTCACACTCCTTGTGGAAAACCTTCAAATAACCTCTGGTTATTTGAGTCTCCGACCCTATGTACTCTTTGCAACAGTGGTTCTTCAATATTCCCCTTAGTTGATAAATTCTAAGGCTTCAACCAGCCTGCACACACCTTGCACGACTCTGTGCTTCACCCACACTTCAGCTGTTATGAGAACAATGGTATCTCTCCTGAGCTTTCTGAGATAAAACTCAAACCCTCGTCAACGCACACCTTCTGGACATTCACTGCACTCCTTGCAGGAATTCTCAGGAAAAGAAACAATTGAAACTCATTCTTCTCCTCTCTCAGACTTCATACATTCCACATGAAATTCCACACATGCTACAACATTGAAATAAAAGCATAACAGAGAAATGAAACAACTGTAAGCATACCATTCAACTAATGCAAACAACAAGCATCATAACACCATGAAAGTTGAGTCAAAGCTTCATATATTAACTCAAGTGCTCCTGTACATGGGTTCTTCTCTATAGCTCTCTGCTATAGCTCTCCCATCTTATGAATTCTGAATGATAATAAAAAATTACAATGATACAAGGGTGAGGGTGTCTATATTCGTTTTCCCTCCTATGCTTCTAAAACTATCTAATCTATTAATTCATATCTACCTACTTTACATTAATAGACTTAAATGCCTATTACAATTGACAGATGGGAGTAATCTCTTCAGATCTGTCCATATCTCCAAGAGATAAATGAAAGTAAGCCTTCTTCCTAACTATTACATTAATGCTTTAGGTTCAAAATTCAAAACGGTTCTCATAAAAACGTGCTCCTTTTTCCCATCCACGCGTCCAGTTGTCCCTTTGGCTAGGCACATGATTTGGCTTTGGCTAGCTACTTACGATGCTCCTGCATCATCTGTCAATATCTTCTCTCTCATTTATGCTCCTTGCTTATGTATTTCTATGTTGGCTTCCTAATACTTCTTTTGATATTCAATATTTTCTTTCATCTTTCTGCCTTCTTCTAGCCAAGTTTTTAAGTTCTCGATGACCTATTGGGCTTCTTAAAAAAGGTGAACACATTCCTTTTGTTTCATCAATTCTTTCTTAAGTGATTTGTTTTCTTCTCTTAGTTCATCTAAAGTACTAATCAATTCTGCTTCATAATTGTATTCCTTTTCAGTTAGTTTTTCTGTTTCATTTCCTTCATGGCATTCTATTTCAAGATGTCCACGTTTATGACAATTAAAGAAAAAAAACATACCTTTGGTGATTATGTACTATTCATATTCTGAATCTGTTTGACATGGTGAACATAATTCTTCTTGATCTGTATCTGCATCTTCTTTGGCATTTTCTGAATATGCGATGGGTGAAGAATATATTTCATGTAAATTATCCCAAATTTCTTTGGTTGATGAACATTTGCCAACCTTTTCTCTTACCAGATTAGGTAATCATTCCTAGATTAAATCCATTGCTATTTTTTTATTCTTCTTCAATTCCTTCTTGGTTGTAATCTTTTCCCCTTTTTGAACTATCATATCCTGTAACAACTGATAGCCAAATATAATGTCCATGTGCTTGTAAAAATACTTTCATCCTTCTGCTCCACATCTCATACTTTATAGCATTTTGAGAATTAAACAATGGTACTCCATTCTTAGAATAATCCATGATCTCCTTCTAGTAGTTAAACTATTTCCTGAAGGAACCTGCTCTCATACTGATTGTTGGATTACTGAGATGGGGGGGGGGATCGGTAATAGAACAATTTATTTATTTTTTCACCACAAAATGCAAGTGTTATATCAATGTAGAATTATCATCCAATAGTTGCAGAGTAAATAAACAATGAACAAATGAGCAATCACACACATACACAATACACCAGTGTTTTACGTGGAAACCCAAAGTGGGAGAAAACCACATAATGTTTTTTCTTATATGTCTTTAAGAATTACATTCATTGGAAGAACCAACTTCCTTTGTTTTCCAGTTGCAACTGGAAGGAGGCTCCAACCCCCTAGTTTCTCAGGATACTGAACCTGAAGGAAGCTCCAACTCTCCAATTCTCTGGCTACAACCAGAAGTGTGCTACAACCCCCTAGTTTCTCAGGCTACAACCCAAGGGAAGCTCCAACTCCCCAATTCTTTGGCTACAACCAGAAGGAGGCTACAAATCCCTATGTTCTTTGGCTACAACTGGAAGGTGGCTACAACCACCTGTCCTTGCCCCGTTGAACTGCCCTGAAATAAAAGTAGAATGATGGAACCACTGTCACACTATCATTGTGAGATATACTATTGTAAACCTGTACCAATCAACCTATAATCAACCTGTACCATAAACAAGTGCATCAACCATGCACCAACCTATACCAAACAAACTGTAATCAGCTTGAAACATAAACAAGTGCATCAACCATGCACCAACCTATACCTCAACCTGTACCATCAACGAGTGCATCAACCATGCACCAAATATGTACCAATCATGCATTAAATACACATAAACTATGACTCATCAAGATGTACCAACATCATCAACTATACACCTCATGTATGTGCCAACTCATCAACTACTTGTCTCAACCATGTACCTCAACTATATAAACTGAATATGTCACTGAGAAACCTATCATTGTATACTCATCAACCAATTTGATATGATCACATATATCTCAAGCACTATACCACAAGTCTGTACCTCAAACCATGTGCTAGAACCTTATTGTTATACAACCTTTATCTGTACCAATAACTTCAATAACATACCTCAACAAAAAGAATTCAAATATGAACCAATACTAAACTTCAGTAGATCTGCCTCAAATCAACTCTACAACAAGCCATAAACTCCCAAGAGGGAATCCAACATATTTACAAGGCAAACCCTCAACTTGATTCATAAATTCAACACTACACATATGAAAAACATACCTTTTTATTCTTGTAGCGTTCTGTTGCTGTGATTTTCCTGCCACGATTTTCCCGCCACACTTTTTCTGCTGCACTTTTCCTGCCACACTTTTTCTGTCGCAGTTTTCTTGCCACAATTTTTCTGTCGCACTTTTTTTTTTCCCCAGTTTTCCTGCCGCAATTTTTCTACCGTACTTTTTCTGCTGCACTTTTCTTGCCCTACTTTTTCTACCACTTTTTTCTCTATCAATAATGCATGCCCAAATAACCTTTCACAAAATAGATATTCAATAATATTCAATACATGATTAAATGAGAGACCTTCGCCTCTTAGTTATACTTTCATGTAGAATCCTCAAGGGGTTACCTTTTAACCATCTTAACCCACTTTCCTTATTTTAGGGGTAACCCGCTTATAACCACTTGTCCACTTAACTTAACCACTTTCCATAATTATTAATTTCTCCATTAACTTTATTATTTAAATCATTTCTTTTGCATTCTCTTTGACTTATAGTAAACTCATCACTTCACTTTATTATTTAGATAATTTCTTCTTTGCTAATACTTTGACTACTTTGACCTTTTGGGGTTTCTAGATGACACATGAGGGTTCTTCAACTTCACATGGCCATAAATCTCTAACTGTGAGGAGTTATGTGATGTTACACATACCACCGGAAGTGGCGTGACATGCACTATCCATCTATAATAGTCTTACCTACAAATATATCAAAACTCATACCATTATCCATGAAACAAACTTGTGTCCATTACCCAAACCTTTTTGATACCAAAATTTGCTACTGGACTTTCTTCAAGGGTTGACATCAATGAAAACCAACCCAATTAATAAACATATTCTTCTCCACAACCATGCAGTCAATCTATTTATTATTTGGAAGGATCACATGGGAAACAAACTCTTTCTCTCTCTGTTGTCGATTTCCCTTATCCTTCTCTCCCATTTCTTCCGCCACATCCTCCTATTCCTCGAATAGGAATGACTTAATGGAAACGACCTCCATGCTCTTCATCATCAACCTTACCTTCCTCTAGATAGAATCAATCCTCTACCACTCCCTCAATGCTCTGGCCCACATCTCCTCCTCCGCAGGCCACTCAAATTCCTCCAAGACATAGTTCTCATCATCCCTGTAGCCATAATAAATAACATCAATTTTCTTGTAAATAGCATACCTATACCTCCTCTTCTTCACCTTGGGGAGATTATCAAATAAATATTTGATGTTGGGGAGGAATTTTGTAGCCCTACTTGTACAATTAGTTGTTGGAATATTAGAACATGCCATCTTCCAGCAATCAATTCTACAAGTGGGGATGAGAAATGCCTCCCTAATGTCAAAGAGGTACTCAATAATCCACTCAAGGTGAAGAAGAGGAGTTAAGGGTATGTGGTTTAGGAACACTAAGGGTTGGTTAGAATAAATTAGCTACATTATTGGATTCAATCAAGGTTTTATATTGTACCCTACCCTTTTTGACATACACATTGGCAAGTTAGAAGATTGTTTAGAAGAAGTAGGCTCTATCGGCCCAACTTTTATTGGTATAGTTATCATTCTTCTTCTTTATGTTGATGATATTTTTATGGCGATGATTCCCTACGATATTGGTGAGAAACTAATAACCCTCAAGGATTTATGTTCCAATACGGGTATGAATGTTAATATCGAAAAAAGAAAGTCATGTGGTAATTAAATCCAAAAATATCACCTACAATACTTCTATATATGACAACAACACATTGGAGAAAATTCCTTCATACAAATATCTCGAAATCGATATTCATCACAAGCTCAACTGGAATTATGACATTGAGAAAAGGATAAATGGAGGGTGGAAATATTATTATGGGCTTGAAAACAATTGTAAATCAACAGATCTTTGGATACAAGATAATAAAAAACTCCTCTTTAAGATTTTTGTTACTCCTATTATTGTATATGGATGTGAAGTTTGGGGATGTAGTATTCCTAGAGAGTCATGGAAAAAGATACATAAGATCCAAAATAATTATAAAACCTGTAATATAAAAATTAAAGTAAATACACCTTATCCTATCCTCCTCATAGAAGCAGTCCTTTCCCCCAAGAACATGACTATGACCAAATACCTAATGTAGAAGAACAAGTTAAACAACATGGAAGACAAGAGGCTTCTTAAAATTGCTTCAAAATTTAGCCAAAACCACCTTTGGCTCAATAGGGGATGACATAAGGATGTCTAATCTTGGCTAAACCATTGGAAAATAAAGGAAGAGATTATATTGCAAAATAATGATAATATTAAAAATACTATTACATCAAAATTTAAGGAGAAAATGTGGTGCAATAAAGAATTAGAGGGAAAAAGAAAATTAAGATATTATAAGGATGTAATCAACCCTAATCTAGATGAAAAAAAAATCTCTATGTTTTAACGAGTGTAAAGAACAAATTCTCATGAGCTCCACAACGTTAGTCAATTCCCAAAATTCCATGGGATGAAAGAATTTCTCACCTTTGTGACACTAAGATTGTTGAAGATGAAAACCGCTTGGTGACACTAAGAGGGTTGAAGATGAAAACCTATTTCTCTTAGAATGTCAAGCATATGCCCAGATAGATCTCAATTCCAAAAGATTTCTCACACTAGCAACCTTTTAACTTAGCAAAACTAATGTGATCTTAGAATGCTTCTCGTAATGCTTTTCTAGCAAGGAAAATAAATTCTAAAGAATTCCATGTAATCCCTTACCTTCTTAAGATTCAATAAACCAATTTAATCTTAGTAAATGTCGTCGTCATCATCATAATCTATCTCTTGACATACATTTCAAATATATTTATTAATATATTGATAAAAATAATATAAATTTATAAAAAAAAAATTTAATAAAAAAAATTAACTATTAACTTATCATTTAAATTTATTTATTTTATATTAAACTAAATTTAAATTCAAATTTAAATTAGATTTAAATTATATTAATATGACATTGAAGTTTTAAATTTACAACTCTAAAAACATTAATTCCAAACAAA